>BGPT01000822.1:0-54608 GCA_003297045.1 Symbiodinium sp. clade C Y103 | reverse complement strand
ATGGCGAAAAAAAAGTTTGAATCGACCGCTTCGATGAGAAAAGTGTGTCGAAATGCTGGCGAAACATCCAAAAATTGATCTTGGAGGTGACCCTTACACTGGTTTTGTGCTCTGTTTGAACACAACATTTATCCCAAATCGTTGAAAACTCACAGTTTTTAATGATTTTGCATCTTGGACAAAATTTGGAATCATCACAAACGCACGNATCGTTGAAAACTCACAGTTTTTAATGATTTTGCATCTTGGACAAAATTTGGAATCATCACAAACGCACGGCCCCTTACGGGCGCTGTCACCATGTTTTTTCAACTCTATCACTTGGGAAATATTCATGCAATCACAGCATGACAATCCACTTGCAGGTGGAGATTTGTGTATTTTTATGTATTTTTGGCATAGTCGAATGAAACTACACTAGACTCCAAGGATAAGTAGAGTCTACATACTCGTGACACCTTCTGTCAGGAGGCGCTGAAGAAAATCTGGCCTTCTCAGCATAGATGGCTTTGGCTTTGGCGTACAGCGCCTGTGCCATCAAACATCCGCAGCCACAACACCAGCGAAGTACTTGTTGATTTGACAAATGATTGCACTGTCAACACCAGTGCCATCCAGCACCCTCTGGTCATTTAACAAAGCCAATTATGGAAAATGGATGAAAATGGGTATAGATGATAAATTCCATATAACATATAAATTCCTATGCAAAAGTATTCAAACATGGTGATGTTTCTCAATGCTGGAGAAAGCCATCCTGCAGCACCCTGCCTTGCCCTGCAGGGACTTGCCATTGAAGGCGATCCACCCTTTGGAGTTGAACGCAGCTCTCGCCTCCATGCAAGCCTCTTTCCAGGGCCGAAGGTTTTTCTGGAAGCCTGAACAGCTTGCGTCTCAACAATATTACCATTGGCTCACTGTCTTCACTGAATGGATCTTATTGGTATGGAAAATCCTGACTCACATGATTCTAACAGTAGTTCTGAGACACCAGCGTTCCTTGCCGTTCTCCGACATCCGCTTTGAGACAACTCTCCCGTGCTTGTTACGCACTAGCGAGTCCTGAACAGTATATAATCTGCATCCATACTGCAGGCAAACCAAATAACATAAGCGACAACTGCGCGAATGGCCAATGCTTCGTCAAATGCTCCAAGTCGAGTTCCTTCGTGAGCCCACCGGTAGTCTTTGCCTCACGCGATTGGTAGTGATCGATGGTATAGTAATACATGAATACATGATAGTACGCTTGCGTCCGAGCCATTTTGGCCCCTTTAGGATCCCCAGGTCCAAAAGGACTCCGACGTTTTCTGGCAACAATAATTCACAAATTATTATCAATTCTATTTTACTGGAACAGTTTCACCATGTTCCACCCTTCACTTTCCAAGTTCTAGGAGAACATGCTGCACTCTGACCTTCGTTCCTCTGAAGACCTGTAATTTGCTGCCAGGTCTGCCAGGCGTTTGGTCGACACGCTTGGCCTGCAAAAGAACGCACAACTTTGAGTGAAGGACCCTGGTGATCAGGAGTCCCCCTTCAGTGTGTTATCCCATTTCTAAATACTATAAATTGATTAAAATCATAACATAAAATATATCATAATCATAATTATAACTATGGTTCCGAGATGTTACGAGTAAGTGGGATGATCCTCCAAGTAGGGGCACTTCCTACTCCTCACACTTTGAGGTGAATTCTCCTACACATAGATTGTCGTGCCTTCCAATCAAAACCCGCGGCTCATCATAAGAAACGACAAAACACTAGAAAGGGCTCTAGATGTCTCCAACGAGTCTTCTGACCTGCTATTCTGAAGAGCTATCCTATGCAAAAACTGCTCCAATATTGCTGCTTGACAACGACTTCTCTCATGCCACATTCTCACAAGGCCCGACTTCTCAGCCAAACTTGTTGCAGAGACCTCCCCTCAAAAGCTGTCACATCCGTCCTTTGACAAATTTTGTCAACCCATGTATGAAGCATCGTCTCATGGAGTCTGCTGTACCTTCATCACGATCTTGGACTTCATTGCTTTCTTTGGTTTTGTGGTTTTCATTGCCTTCATCGCCTCAGTGGTTCCGGAGATATTCTGCTGCACGTCAAACCAACTTATGACAGGACCACAGGGGATCTTCAGTGGAGACATGTGGAGACCGTGTTGCACTGAGTCAGTGGCCACTGCCATTGCGCCCAACCCACAGTGGCACCGGATTTCTTGGGGCGCTGGCGTAACACGGCTGCGACAGCACATCCAAATGCTCGCCAGCATGTTCTACCATCATGTGGTTGAGACAAAGACATCCCTCAGCAAAGAAGTCCTGGGAAACAACAATACCCCTTTGCTCCACAAGGCACCGGGCATTGTCCGCAACAGCGACTTGCACTGGCAAGAAAGAATCATGCTTAAATATCTACCACATACATATCATACATTCACGATCATCCACGTACCTGTCGAAGCGGAGGCAGCTCTGGACTTGAGTCCTTGACTTTCACGATGCACAGAAACATTGCGCAGCAAGGTACCGAAGGTACCAAGTCGTCTTGGTCCCATTCGCAGCCATGCTCACAAGCCCCATAAGTCTGATAAGCACTGAACCTATGGGAACGCAGCGAACCACAACAGGTGAAGTCGCCAGCCCACCATTTTGCCCAAAGCAGGCAACAACCTGAGAGTGACTGCTGTTGGGCGTGTAAAGTTAGCTCAAGGCGGGACGGCATGACTTCAGTTGCTTTTGAATAAACATGATCTCCTGGATCTCCTGGACTGTCACAAAGACTTTGCACGACATATTTTGAATGAACATCTTTAACGAGTTTTAACGTTCACAAAGTTCCAGCCTTCTGCTTCACATTTTCAGGCCGATGTCGTTCTACAACTTTTTCTCCTACACCTGCAGGACAAATCGCCTCAGAAAACAGCAGTTTTTCTCGGGGAGAAATGCGATCCTATCAATCCTTTCAAAGAGATCTGACCGGTTGAAGATTCTTATGATGGATGCCTCTTGAATAGTGAAGCTTCATCAACACTCAGAATTGAACTGTATGACTGTAGGACCATTCAAAATGAGGCATGAAAAATAGCCCTATCCTATCCCTATCCCATCCAATGCTGGTTGGTTAGTACATGTTGCTATGGCTTACTTAAAAATCCCCAACTTACAGTAGCCACCAAGGCACTGAGGCAGACTCATCGCTCTCAATCTCTGGGCCTGCAGCAGATTTTGATGGATTTGGTGGTCTCCTAGAATAGGAGTGCTCCCAAATCATCCATATTTTAGATGTTCCAGAAAATACGGTATGATAAACCATCCATCTTGGGGTACCCCCATTTTCGGAAACCCCCATTTTGGAGACTTTGCAGAAACGTTTAAGATCTTTTAAACGTTCCAAGGGTGAAGGCAGCTCTTCCGGGCGTTCTTGTTCTCGTGTTCCAGGGAGCATCCCTATGAACTACTGCTGTCCGGAAGTCAAGGAATTTCATTGAACTCTGTTCCGCAGAAAGCCTGGACACAATCACGATTTAAAAAATAAAAAACACACACCTGATAAACACCTAGAAAGATGGTGCGCTTCTCCAGGATCTTTCTGCTCTCTAATCAAACTTCTGACTTCAAGTTTGCAGCAAAACTGACATTGTTGAAATGGAGTCTTAAACATTTGAATTTGAATCCTTACCTGCTGATGGATCCACTCCAGAGCAAGTCTGCATAATCCACCATGTGGGGAGATCGAACTGAAGTCTCTACAGTGTGCGAAGACTCGCTGACTGAAAAACATGCAGCCAAAAGCGGCGCACCTAAGCAAGACTGTGCCAGCAGGTGCCAAGCTTCGTTCAAATGTAGGCGAATCTTAAAACAATGAAGTCAACATAAGTCAACGTAAGCCAACAGTATGTTCATCACATTGAATGTCCTCGTTGTCAATGGAAACTAGATAAGCTGCTTTGGACTCAAACTGGTTTCGCTTTACCATGTCTCGAAACTAGCACGTGCTGCACGTGATGAAGGGAAAATGATGAGCATTGCATGCAACGGCTTGCGTGATCGCCCCACCAAAAGCAATCATGGCCAAATGCCCATGCTTCAATTCCTGAGTCTTGAGGATCGAAATGTCCTCATCTTCTGGAAGGAATGAGCCCAACCCGAAATCTCCAGCAGTGTCCAGCGTCAGAAGTTCGAAGTCAAGTCCCAGCTGACACATTCGCAGAAACTCCAAGGCTCCACAGGACCTCATGGCCATGATCTTAGGGACAGCATGGGACAGCATATGGGGATGAAATGGGGATGAAGATCCATAAATCAGCTTTTCACCCGCAGTCATAATATGACAGATTCATACAGATACTATGTCATGTGGAGATTTGCATCAAACACCATTTTTTACTGAAAGGATGTCAAAAGACACCAAAGGTGCAACATGCACTGCACGTCAATGTCACATCCCCCAACCGTATTCATCAAACAATCTCAACGATAGTTCCTCATGGCTTGTGGTTGCCAAGTTGCGCTTCTGTTCTACTGTAACTGTCAAGCAATGCTGGCACTAAATTGAGAAATCAACCTGGAGTCTTCTGCAATGTGCAAAGCATGTTTCAGAGCAAGAAAGTTTAGATTGTTCACGTGGAGTTCAGATACTGTAGCCGATAATTCTTTGGGAGCCTCCAAGGACTACAGCAAGTGCTACAAAAGTGGGAATGAATGATATGAATGTGCTGCCAAAAACATGCATGTGTTTCAACATCAGACTATTCAATGCCTGGAAACAGCAGGAGGCACCACATAGCTCCCCTGCCAGCACCGCCCAGAAGCATGTTGTGAGCTGAGATGGGATCCAAGCCCGTTTGTTTGAAGATGGGATCAGGAAAGCGGAAGAAATCAGGCATGACCAACCCCGCATATGCCAACATCGCAACGCGTCCGTGCTTCACCTCTGCCTCTCTATACCAGGGGAGATTCTCAGGGAAGAGCTCACAGAAATTCAATGGATCCTTGGCTCCAGCTCCTAAATACATACAAACACGACATATAAATATAAATATATAAAAGTCTGTAAATACATTAAATAATACCAGTACAAAAAAAAGAAACAAATACAAAACAACAAAACAAAAAAACACGGATTTATATGACGTCCGTCATTTTCCTACCCAATTCAACCTTCTTCAAACATTCAAAAAAGACATGTTTCACACATCACCAAGAAATGAGCATCTGGATAATCTTACGCATCGAATCGCCAAGCTTCGAATTCGTAACGCCCTGCTCCATGATGATCGCACCCTTCCAGGCCTCCAGCAAATGCTTGCCGCGCCAAACCCACTTTGGAGCTTGACAAGCGCAGAGGTTGGACATTTGAGGCAGACAAGCTGAATGTTAGGATAACGAGACTCAATGGCCAGGTCCATTTGGGATTGGACGGCTTGTGGAACACCCGTGATTCGCTTGATTGCTTGCAGTTCACTCTTGACATTGGCGAAGTCGTCGTCTGTGAAGGTTTCGACAAGAACGCATGTTGTGATACATAGAGATTAGGACCGAGTGTAATCAACGGCCTCAACATCATTGCCATCACAATGATCACAATGACTTGCAACCTGCAACGGCTTTTCCACATGGCTTCGAAGGGCCCGTGTCGCCCTAGATGCGGAGCTCGAAGAGTTCTGTGTCTCGATCCTTTCAGCCACAAAAAGCTTCGGAACATGAAGCTGTGTCACACCCTGGGGCCGGATTGAGAACCAAACAGAAGAGCTTGGGAAGTGAACATGCATGAACATACTGAACTATGGAATATTGTGGAATGCTAAATGAAACTCTAGCTATTCTATGCTGTTCTATGCTGTTCTATGCTGTTCTATGCTGTTCTATACTGTTCTATGCTGTTCTATGCTGTTCTAGCTTCTATTTTGAGGCTCAAGGAATGCAACCAGTCTGTAGATCACGTCACGCACGGGCGCAACATGGCGCGTTACGCCTGTTTCCAAGCGTTGCAGCACTCGCAGTAGACACGATGGTAGGGCTTCTTCCTGACCCGCAATCCGAGCAGCATAGTTCCTCAGCAAAGCCAATAAATAACCCTCCAATATCCTATAATATCCAATGATATCCCATCTCTGTAATGTCACGTCAAACTTCACCTCACTGTCATAGCCTTCATTCATAGCTTCTAGAGTGCGGTTGCTGGTGATGTCGGGAACGAAAGTGTGGTTGTTTGATTCAGATTCCCCCTACTGCAAGTACTACTATATACAGTACAGTACTACCAGAAGAATCCAGAAAAGCTTGCAACACGTGCAATATGGGTTTGTCTGAACAGTTCTGAACGTGTGGTAATTATACCATGAACATGTGGTAATTATATGTAATTATACCATGTATTCCCCATCTATCCCCCTTGTGTGGATGCAAAAGGCAACTTCAAAACACTGGATCCAAGGAATACAAGGCTCTGCTTGAGGAAATCCTCCAAAGCTGCACTGAGCCTGGGCTGTGCATGGTAAATCCTGTGTATGTGTGCCATAAGACACACCAGGAGCTTCGAAACAAAAATAGCTGCCGTTCTTGAATGGGGCCTTCTTTTTAGGCTTGTCATGAGCACAAAAGTGCGGCGCAGTGCGGCGCAGTGCGGCTTGGTTACTCGCTTATATCTGCTGGATGCAGAGACGAGTCGACTTTCAAGCGTGCCAGCCATCGTTGTAGACCAGCATGGGCAAATGGGAGATTGTCCTCATTCTCTGTACTTTGGAAAAATCAAAATCTGAACTGAGATAGTGAAAGGCATTGAAAGGCATTGAAAGGCTGCAGAACTTCGAACTGAGAGACTCCGTGAACCATGCTGTGTGCTTCTCGAATCAACGAAGCCACCTCAACAGAAAGCCAGGATCTGCCAACTTGCGACCATCTTCAAAGGCATGGTTGCATGAGCTGCCCATCAGCTGTCCATATCCAGCTGCCCCAGCTGCACACACTTTGGTCCTCAAAGATCGACCCCACCTGGAGTAGTTCAGACAACGCCATGTTGCCCAACAGTCGCTGAGCTTCTGGGTGAGTCCTCGGACGACACAGGCTGTTGATCTCGGAATGGGCTGTTCCACAACATCGTTTGAGTCTAGAATGACAACAACTCACAGCAGCACACAATCAAAAGATAGAATCATTACATATATCAATACTCAATGATACTCAATGGTTGTTTAATGGCAACATGTACAGTCGCAATGATCGCAATGATCGCAGGCTGATGCATCTTCCATCATCTCGCCATAAAGGGAAAGCGCGCCACTTGAATGCAATCGTTGCAATCTGATCATATCTTGCTGAGTCCAACAACTCTAACTCCGACATATCGAATTTTCATGCAATTTCTACACCGAGGGTCTCCAAATTTCGCAAGAGTTGCATGCTGGGAGATCCGCCCGCCTGATCCACAGCTGTCTCGGTAGGACACCAACCACTGCTGAATTTCCGCAACAAATCTAAAGTCAAAAAAAGAACTGAGGTGCCAACCAAGAGTTCAAAATTCAGATGTGTGCCTTGCCGTGTAGGCGTAGCACGTGTCAAATACTCCTGGCGTTTGAAAAAGCCCCCCCCCAAAAAAAGGTGAAGCAAATTGAAGCAAAGTGTTAAACGCATTGCAGGATTTTACCAATCCAAATGGCTCTCACATAATCTAACATAACTTTCATGTACTCTTTTGATTCTAAAGTCAGCAACTGTTGCATGGTCATGCTCACTACAACACACCGGGAGTTGCGTCCTTGCCGACTTGAAGAAGAAAGTTCAGACACAACTGGTGCGGAGCCTAGCGAGTGACTGTGCTGATAGTGTCCTTGTTCCATGTTATGGTTTTTAATCAACCAGAAGGGAACAACTGACTCAGAATAGCAATCACAAACGCAATTTCCTTTGGGAAGTGTCATGAAAACTTGTGACTCATCTTGAAATCACTAAGCCCTCGCATGTGACCACGGACATCACTTGCAAACAGTCAGAACGAGGCAAGTGCAGCAAGCACGAGTCCAGCTTTCCCTCCGGCCTCAAAGATGTTGTCTTTGCACATCTGTGCCGTCTCGGCTAGGCTCCGACAAAGCTTTTGGACCAGATCTGAATCTTGCTGGGCTTTCCCCTGCGATGCGAATAGTTGCCACGAAGCGCCGAATCGTACCAGCGCAAATATGTTGCGCCCTTTGATGATTCCATATCATCGGTAGATTTTAATGTGTGCCCTTGGATTGATTTGCCCCGATTGCATTGGTCCTTGTGTCACGGTCCTCCAGAATCCCAATAAATGCGTGTCGCGTGGATACCCTTAGTACACATCTTGCTGTACATCTTAAAACATCTTAAAGCATTGGTTCGCAAGAGTTGGGTTCGTCCGAAAATGTGGTATGCAATCGTATACCCCCAAAATCGATCAACATGGCAGTTTCAAAGGGAATTTCATGACTATATAGCCATGATTAATCAATCGATTTTTGTTTTCCCATAATTTTCAAACAACCCCCCAGCTGCCTCTTGCTCCGCCAGAGACAGCAGTCGCCTGAAGTCGACCGGGTAATGTGTGCTGTGATTTTATCTAATCCATGAGAGTTTAAGGAGTATAAGGCAAAGCAGTCAAGGTGTTGCGTAACTTACCCGAAATTACACGTATGATCATCTATGTGGAGCATTCTGCACGCATTGGACTCTGCAATCATGTCAATGAATGTCAGTGAACGTTCATGAGACATCATGAAACAGATCATGAGACAACATCCATTGATGATTGATGAGAGCTGACAAATCGCCTGGAGGGTAACAAAGTCATTGGAAGAAGTGGCAAATATGAATTATCTTCACCTACAGTTTTGATATTATGCCTTGATATGTTTTGATCATGTACAAGCAGTTATGTCACTCCCTTTGTGGGATATTCCGGAGAAATTCTGCATACCATATAGTGTTTATCTGTATTGTTGGTCCTTTGCTAAAAAAACCTACTTACACAGCTTGGTGTGGGATCCATAGCTGGTACCCTAGCTGCCTTGCTTCATCATTTCACGAAACCAGAAAGAATGGGTTAGCTCCGCTGGGCCGATGATCGCTGATCAACACATGCCGTCTGCTACAGTGGATACAGTACGCTCAACAGCTCCCCGCTATGGTCCCCCGGCACTGCGGCAATCGGTATCTGTTTGATCAAGCCATTCTGAGGGTCTGACCCAGTCAAGTGCCCAAGCCTTAAAGGATTTGTAAGAGGGGATGCCAGGACGGACAACAACATTCTGCATCAAAAACTGCCATGAAAATTGAGAAACTGAATGCATTATTATGATTCCTCTCCAGGTTGAAGATGAATGGTTCACTAGCATTCAAATCATTCTATAGCTGTTTCTTTCACATTGTGCATTTGCAATGAGTTGCACACAAAGTTTGCTACAGAAAGACAGTAAGCACACTCTACTGCCAAGCAGTGAAGCTCAAACGCTCAAAGGATGCCAACGGATGCGGATGCCGAGTGACACTGGCAGTGGGATCTTTCCCGTCAAAGCCGATGGCAGAAATCCCATGGCTTCTGCAGCGCTATGTAGTGATCCACGTGTCTTTGCCGTGGCTTCAGCATCCAGGACATCCTTTGGCAGCACAGCTGCTGTCCGGGCAAAAATCACCTGAGATCGTGGGCGAAATTATCACCTGCCCCTGGCAGTCCCTGGCAGTTAAAAGTCAACCAGTAGCTGCTGTCCGGGTGACGCTCTTGCGATATGCTGTGAGAACTGCTTCTGAGACCTCACTGGCTTTCCAACAGGAGTACTTTTCTCCATGTTGTTGCAGCTTCTTGATTGCACCTTAGAAACACTGAGCCCGGAGGACCAGCTGTACCATTGCTGTGAGAAACATGTAACATAATCCCGCGAATCCCACGAAACCAAGTTGTTTCAGACTCTCTAACTGTTCGTCACAAAGCCACTGGGCTGAAATGGTCGAATCTCACGCATTTTTCTGTTCCTGAGGATCTCCGGGTAATCTGCAGCCTAGGCACTTTGCATCTCTTCGTCGATTAGTCCTCCGCCCAAACATCGGAGATATTCAAATGAGCGTACCTTGGCGCTGGGACAATCCAGCTCAACGGTGACGGGTAACCTTTCAACTCAAGTCTCAACCGGGCAACAGGCTGACCAGTCAAGAGTGCCAGGGATTGATTGTCATACAGTTGATTTGTCTTGTTCCTGACAAGGACTTACCACTATGGGCGGCTGTTCTTTGCATTGCCAGTTGCAAGGTCAACATGCTTTGTCAGGGGCTCGCAAAGATCTGCCGCAAGCAAGGCCTGACCTTGGCCGCCCGGGCTCATGGCTATCGCCAGGCACCAAAGAAAATATACAACTCCAAATAATTACCCGTTTTCTTACGGCCGGCGGAAAAATGCGGAAAATCAAGAACTCCTCCAATTCAGAGTCTGAGATTGGAACTCATAACAGAAGCGCGCGAATTCTTCCATGAGAAAGGAGCCAATAGAGCTCGCCAGTCATCGAGTTCATGCCGCCAGTGCTCATTGGCATCTGTCAACGGCACCTTTTGGTCCTGGAACATTCCCCAATTGTCATCAGGGACAACATTCTCCAGTTGATCACACAACACAAGGACTACGTGTCATATTCTTCTCATGAGAAATGGTTTTTAAATGCCTTTAATGGTGACAGCATTGCTGTGTCACAGATGGTTTTTAATTGACGATTTTTCTGATTCAGCCCGTTGGTCCTTGAAACGCTTCGCCACTCTTTCGCAGCTTCGAATCTCAACGACCAAGCGGAGGACATCACATCGCTCCTCCGTTAGCATTTCCTCAGATGGGATGCGAAGGCACTTTGAATAACACCTGTACAAATCAATTTCCCATATGCAGATACATGTACTGTATAAAACATGAATGCACAGTAAGTCAGACATAGATAAACAGTGGACCACAGCTGACCGGAAACCCAAACAGTCCGTCTGCCAGAAATGAGGTCAAGTTTCTGACATTGCCATAGTGTAATTCAAAAGGCACTCGCATAGCACAGCAAGTTTTCTTCCCGCAAGGTGTTCAGCACAACTGACCTCAAAGGTACAGGTGGCCCCTGAGGGAAATGCATTCAATCTGCAAAATTGGGGTGGCTAAACTAATTGTAAAAAATACACAATGCACAACTTGGCTTCTTGTTGGCACAAGCTATAACGCTCTTCCAAGGTTTCTTTGATTCTTCTTTCTATTTAATATTTGTGAACAGGTACGAGAACTCATGTTTGTCACAAAAAAAGATCAGTACATATCAGCAGGAATCAGTATGTCACAGTTTCAATCAAGCTCCTTGGTCGCTGGCGTTCAGGTTGTGCAACTCCATCGCTGACACCAAAGACGACCAGGACCCGTCGCCGCTGCGCTCGCTGCGCAGTTTGCTGATGATCTCCTCGGTACGACTACGTACTGTTTGATATTGGTGTTGTAACCATGGTTACAATATAATTCATGTACAAAATTAAATGCTTTGTTATAATAGTGTTATAATGATACATAGTAATTGTATAATATTGTATATCATATTCCCTGAGTAATTGGTGAATACAGCAACATTGTGGAACGACTTGTCCGAAAGTTGTTACTTCTCTTGTGTTGCGTATGTTGTGTGATCTTCTTTCCGTCCCACCATGTGAAACGTAGCCAGGGTCCCCAGGGTCCCCCCGCCGCCAGCTCGGCATCGTGAATCTCAGGCCGTAAGAGGCTCAACACCTGCAGAAGTCCAGGTGGTGAAGCCAGCATGACATGTGATATATATATATATATATGATATATAATAATAATAATAATCATAACAATAATAGAAATAGTTTATAATGTAGTGATATATATATATAATTATATATATATATATATGTTACTGGCTAAGTAATTATCATATAGGAGTATACGGCCTCTCATATCATATCATTACTATTGTAGCCATAGCTAATGACTATATTGTATAGTGACATGATGTGATAGTAAAATAATGCTTAATTAAACTATTGTAGCTTATGACTGGGTTATATTGCTCCAAATATACCACTATCATAGATTACCATACTAAGTTGCTGAGTAGACGCTTTCACATATTGTATGTACTTGAAGCTCTGAGAGCAGCACCTCTCGCAACGCCGGCCTTAGAAGATTGTTGGACTGTGAGGGTACCATGACAACCAAACAACTCATCGTACAGCGCTAGTCACAGTGAAACTTCAAACTTCATGCGCCACATAAAAATAGACTTCAGATGATTTCAGATGGATCACATCGGGCCTTCCGTCACCCGATGATCATTACAAATCAACATCATCTGACGGATGATCTTCAAAATCTCTGTGGCCCCACTTAACGATGCCAGGACCCGCTGGGACTACAGACTGGATCTCTTCATCCTGCTGAGAGATAAACACCAATGCTCTGCTCCTTGGCAATTGGACTATGTCAAATAGATTCAAATAGGATCTCACCAGCTGCTGGAAACCAAAACAACGACTGTTTCAGATGATGTCAGACAGATCTTCCATGATTTTCCAAGGCTGAATGGCCCCAAAAAATCGTTGGATGATGAGTTTTCAGGGCCCAAATGGGCCTGAAAAAACCCAAAAATGTGACTAGAGTTCAGCTCCGCACCGGAAATCTCCATGCTCTCCCAGCTCAGGAGCTCGGCTGACAAGCCTCAGGACAGTCCCAAGGAGAAGGGCTCACTTTCTTAGCCACGTAATTTTACCGGCTGAGTTCTCCGGCATTCACACGACATCCGGAGGATCACCCCACAATGCGGAAAAGATTTTATGATATTCTAAGACATTCCCAGATATGCTAAGGTTCTACAAAGCCAAGTACACTTCGTGTTTGACTAAATACTGAACCATATGAAACCTTTGAGGTACCACATGGGAAGGCTATGAAAGGTTCATACTCAGGTTTGTGCATTTGCTGTGGTGAAGGTGGCATAATCAATCCATATCAATCCCTCAAATCACCCCCCTAGCCCTAGCATGTATGATGAACATGGTGCTAACATCTATGCAGCAATAGAATTGAGCCAAGCCTGCCGGGAGCATCATGAGCAGTTCCAGTATCGAATGGTGCTGGTAAGGGAGCAAAAATCAGAACATCGCTGAACATCTAAGGATGCAAAAGGATGCAAGATCGTTGAGATTAAAACACGTTCCTTTCTGCTTTAAGCGAGGATGCACGTCATGCCCCTTGATGGGCTTCCGTGGGCCAAACCATCCAGCCAAGCACTTTGCTATGGATCTGAACAGTGGCCGTAGACATTAGCAATCGCCCGAGCTGAATCAATGATAAATGAAAACGTCTGCTGATGTCTGCTGGAAAGACAGCAAGGTAAAACATTTGCTTGACTGAGATTGGGTCAAGTTCACCTTTGCTCTTGTCTTCAAGCTCTCTGTGAATGTCTCTGCACCGTATTTGCACTGGTAATTCTATCCAAGTGATGCGAGGTCGTTGGAATCGGAAAGGGAAAGCCGCTCCTTCACTGCCCATGACCTGGGTTTCATAGATTCTTTCGTGAAGAAATGGCACTTGTCATTCCATATTCTGGTCCTTCTGCTGTCCATTGCAATGAGATAAGATAGTAGGAAATGGTAGAAAGACATAGACAGATCAAAATGATCCAGCTATGTCTAGCTGTTTCAGGAAGTTTTCAGGAAGTTTGAGACTGATTTGTTTTGAGACTGATTTGTTGGTTGCCGGTTTCAACATATTTCAACCCATCCAAAAAAGACGAAAGTCAAATTGGATCAGCCCAAATCTTGTTGAAACATGTTGAAACCACCAACCACTTGGACCACTTTGAGCCTTCCCGGGATTCCAAAACTCCTCAGGGCGGCACCTTAAGACTTTTGACCAGCCTTCAGCAAGGCTGCAGAGGCTGCGTCGAGTGCGCCAAGGGCCTCAGGGAGTGAACTTCCCTGCGCGGTTGATCATTGGGGGGTACCATTTGGATGACATCACTATTTGGGCTAAGGATGGCTAAGGCACCTGAATTTCCATCAACCGGGCTTTCTTAATCCAGGCTGACATTATCAGTATGAGTCTTTGACGTTATATTACAATTCATCATGATTCAACAGACCTGTGCAACAACTTGACCAGTTGGGATATCACGATTGTTTAAGCAGTGAAGCAAAATCGTTTTGCAACAGGGTTGGCGTGGTTGAGCCGTGTTGCTGACATTTGCTGTGTCCTTTCAAGCAATAAATACGAGCCAAGTGCGAATCTGAGATTGGCGTTGGATAAGATTGATCTTGGTAGGTCTCTTTGGAGATAAAATCTGTTTGACAAATCGAGGACCAGCGCCCAGATGGTGTGAGAGGTCTAGTGTCAAGTTGGCGCGTTCTGAAAGACCTATTCGGAACTACCTGGTGCTGGCATTGACCCAAGCAACTCGCCTGTTCCAGACTCAAACCACAGGATTTTGAATAATGTTCGATCTTGTATCTGTGAGCTTGCTTTGGTCGAGGGACTGTCTCAAAGCTGGCAGAAATCGCTTTCGCTGCATCTCGGGCTTTCTGCTGACCTGCTGGGAATTCAATCCCTTTACCGACACATTTTCAACACAATGGGAGACCTTCCTTGTAGCCAATCCATCGATCCCCACGATTTGTGAAGCTCAATGAGTGATATCATGACGACCCATAGAGTCAGTGTGGCCAGCAATTCCGCTACACTTTCAAATGTCAAGAGGCGAAGATTTGCAGTCTCGTTCTCCTGCAAAACGGTGCTAAAAATGTGAGGAATGAATGAGAACTTGAGGCAGCAAAGATATGCAAAGATCATGGCCAGTCATGGCGCAAAGATCAACACAGACTGATGGTGAAGTTGGAAATCATCGGACGCAGAGTTGCGCAAGTCCTTGTTAGAAGCTGAACGCTGTGCTTGATCTTCTGCTTTGCTAAGCCTCCAGCTTAGGAGTTTCCAATGGCAGTTTTGTAGCAAAATCACACACTTGCAGCCAGATATTGTCCAGATTCGGCCTCGCTTGCATCTCTGCCAGCTTTTTGGCCTCGTTGCATCTCTTGTGTCTGGTAAATGATTGCAAAGCTTGCAACACTTCACGTCTTTCAGTGAGGACGCCTTACTGAACCCTCGTGCCAGGTACTGAAGAAGCATGAACAAGTGATGAAGCAGTCATGATCCTTATAACTAATAGTAGGGGTATAATGGAGATATCATGGGATATTGATAGGGATTTTTCGTGGGATTTTTCATGGGATAGTCTAAGTGCAGGTCCATCTCCGCATTTTCACGCTGTAGTGCCTGCAGCTGTTCATGGCCAGAAGTGGCTTGACCAGCTGCAAGCCATGCCTCGCTGGGTCGGCAGATGGCGTACCCAGTGGGTTACGGGACTGGCGTACCCACTGTATACCGTCAAAGTTCTGGCGAGTCTAAGGGAAAATGATGATAAGACATGATAACACCAAGACACATCATTTTCATAGTTTATTTATGATATAAACATTAAATAACCATAACATAGTGTGTATGATATATAGAACTATCATGGGATTTTGTGGTTTTTTCAGAGACACCTGAAGCTCGGCTCACTGCAACAAAGCTGCTTCCGGAGCAGTCTTTGAGCCCAGCGATGACCTTGCCATGGCGCAAATGGAAATGACAAGGTCGAAGCAGTTCTTGGAGAGTTTGAGTCCTATCATGTTCAGGATACCCTCCGGTACTCAAAGATGGCAATGGAAAATCCCTTATAAATGGATGTTCTAATGGGAACATCATCAATAAGTAGGGGATTTTCCATTGCCAGGTTTGATTACCGGAGGGTATGTTGGATGATTTTGGAAGAGTTCTCTGCATTCTTTACCCTTATCAATCCTCATCCATTGATACTATATACTGGTCTTGCAGACAAGACTGGACCCCATTCCCCTTCGCACCTGTGCTCTTTTAGCCAAGCCAACCTCTTCTTCAGCTCAGTCCTTGGAGTACTGAACTCATGGCTGAAGAGAAGGTTTTCTACACTTGCAACTCATGTTAGAAGGGGTAGCCAATAGTAATTCTGGATAGTCATTTAGACATCGCAACAGCTCAGAAAACAATGGAAACCACGAACATCCTCCGATTCAGACGAGCTTCCCAGAACACCAATCAGCTGTTGCTTGTTCCTGAAGAAGACCAGTAGCTACTCTGTGCTCTTGCTGATTCTGCGTATTGCTTATATTAACACATCTGACATGGATGGACATGGCAACTCTCAATCACATATACTGTACCACTCTACATTCAAGTTATGAGCTCATGAAACTTGAATACGATCTAAAGCGCAACAACATCCAGAATCCAAAAACCACGTGGTGCCTGCGCAGTGTCTTGCCGTGGCCTCACTGTGGTACCGGAACACCGAGGTCAACCATGTGAGCTAGTCCAGTCCACCATGCTAAAGGTCCTTTGTATTGTCAGAAAAAAACATCAAATATTGCAAAATTCAAGAATCGCAGAATATTAGAGTCTAATGATATAAAGAATAAGGAAAGCAAACAGATCCAGCATCAAAGGTTTTCTTGAGAAAGTTCTGTTCGCAAGGCTCTTCATCCAAGGTTTGAAGTGCCACAGAGTTGCCAAGTCCATGAGGAAGGTAACGAGGACTTTGCTGAAGCTTGGACCACCAGAGCAGCCTGGGGCGTTCGTTGCGAATGCGCAATAGCTGTTGCTGACATCATAACAAGAAAAACGATTGCGAACAAACAATACTGGACATAAAGCGACATCGTATGATATATGAACTGAATTGAACTGATATGATCAAAGGATACGACATTCTCGGCATTCGCTGGAATCCAGCACCCTTGCAAGTCAATTCCAAGCCTCAAGACTGTCCTCGTCTTGCGGATCGATCACTACCAGCACCTTCAATGAGATCATACCTGGCTGCTGCGACCCTTATGTTTTGAGGCAAAGAGACATTCCCATCACCCATAGGCTTTGGTCAGAGCACTTGAAGGGAGAAACTACCTGATTCACATCGCTGACCAATCATTCTTTGAATTTCTGTGATATGTCTGTCTACCAAGGTATTCGGGTAGTTTGTCTGGTAACTTTCCATGCCACCTTCATCACTTTGGAACTCGTTGAGCTGCTCTTCTGCTTCTGTAGCAATGGCTGATAAGTCATCCAATTGCCTCGTCTCTGCCACGGTTTCCACAGCAAATGCGGTGCATGGTCAGACCAGCTGAAAGGCACAAACATCCTGATGCTGCATGAAATTGCTTCATTGTAACGCTGGTGAAGCCTTTCTTCTTCCCAGAAAACAGAGCCCCGTCAGCAAATTCCTTTCTGAATTGGATCCCCCTTGCCACTAAATACCAATTCATGGTCCAGAAGGTACAAAAGAATCGTCCTTCAACTTTCCTTTCAATCTCTATCTCTGACCTATGAAACGAATACTGTTAATATCAAGGCCAAAATAGGCCAAAACCCAACAAAGGCCCAGCTACCTTCTCAGCGATTCAGATTGTGCTCTCTTGTCCTGCTTGGCCAAAAGCTGCTGGGCCATTGGACCTACCACAGCCAGCGAGCTACCTGAGCTCTGTCAAAACTTGTGGCACAGAGAAAAACACCCTCAAACACTTGAGGCCCAGGGGGTAAGGGACAAAAGCTAGCTTGGCAGGGAGCTTGGCATGAAAACACAAAGGGTACAGCACAGCTGCGCAGCTTTTTCGTCAACGTGGACGAGCGGGTCTGAAGCTGGGGCATGTTAATAAGGCGAGCATCCAGACCTACGTATTGAGGCGATGTATGTTGGAGGGGACGAGGATGAGAACATATGATTATATTATATTATACTTGTTGCACGAAGGGGATGAAGAAATTCTGCATAGCCAACATGATGACCAGTGATTGGGGAAGATTCAAAGGTCCACCTTCGGCATCGGAGTGGACCTTTGGAAGCGCAGGAAAAAGTAACGCAGTGNCCAGTGATTGGGGAAGATTCAAAGGTCCACCTTCGGCATCGGAGTGGACCTTTGGAAGCGCAGGAAAAAGTAACGCAGTGCAAAACCAAAGTTGAGGACGAGAGGTAGGGTGGCGAAATGCTGACGATGTCCCCAAAGAGGATCGAGCCACGGCCAAACTGCTTGTGAACCCGCTAGGGGGGAGGGGAGGGGGGAGGGGGGGGGGTATAACTCATGAAGTTTCATGGGATTGGAGATTTCAGTCCCCCCAATACCTTGCTAAAGCAAGAGGGACTTCAGCTAGCAGAAGCTAGCTTTCGTGATTTGGGTTTCCTGAGCCGAAAATGGAAAACTCCTCAACATTTTCCTGCTAACATTTTCCTGCTGACTGCTGGATCCTAGAAGAACGCTTTGAAAGAAAAAACGGCATCACCGGCTCTCACTGGCCCATAGTTGGGAAATGTTAGGAATTTAGAAATTCTGAGCTACCCAGTTTCTAAACAAGTTGATTTCAACGTATCCCTTTCAATGTGAGGCGATTCGTTCAGACTTCCCCGCGAAAATACAGCGGCCAAGTAGCGGATTGGCGCCACCAAGGAGCTTCGCCTGTCGCCAAGAAAAAGCATCGCACACTTTGCAGAAACCATCATCCACTTGGGGCTGGAAAATGAAGATGTTCATGAATACATATGAATACCTGGTCTTTTCGAACCAAGTAGATTGTTGCTTCTCGTTTCTGTCATGCACATTCCGGCCCATCCCACTAACTTGCGTTTGTGCAGTTTGAAAAAGCGTGCCACACATGTCGCATCCTTTGATCATCCTTGGATCTATCAAGGATATCAAGGTATCTAAATGCCCCATGTGGTCGAGGCTTTCCGAGACAAAATCTCACCATCTCTTGCGCTCGCACATATGCTGCAGAGTCACCCCTCTTTGGGTGTCTCTTCCGGGGGCTTTCCAAGCATCAACCTAAGCCAATAGATGGGAGGCGAAAACAAACAAAACTGCATTGTGAAAGTGCCAACATGTTTCGGCATCTTGCTGCTTGCTGGCTGTCTTGCTGCTGGCTGTTTTGCAAACCTCCCAATATGCAAAGTGGCAAAGAGCACGTGAATGACTCCACATCGTCATCCTCAATATCATCCTAAGCCCACACAAACTGGTACAGCTGCTGAACTGATACTGCTGCACAAGATGAGACAAACAGCAGGAGCAAAAAGACCCTCGGACCGTTGGATCTTTGGTTCGCAAGGAGCAACTTTTATCTCTCCAAGCTGAAACCAAATGTATCCAAATGTCAAGCCATGCCAACCGGAAAAAAACGATTTCAAAGAAGGTGTACCAAGAGCTTTCAGCATACTGTTGGCGCACTGGCGCATAGGTCGTTAAATCATCTGCATCACACAACATGTTGGCTTGAGGTCTGCACATCTGAGTCAAGTGACTCCTGTGAGATTCGTGCGGGCATCTTGTTGCAGTGGAGCATGTGTGTCGTTGGAAGTTGAGGCAAACAAAAAAAACAATTTTGCAAGGCCTCCATCTTCTTCAGCTTCCCAAGACCAAGGGCTGAAGGATGCAGAGACGTTCCTCGAAGAATTTTGAACGGTGGATACCAAGGGCCGATGGACTCGCTACTGTGCTGGGACTCTTTTCTTCAAACTTGCAGGCCAGGTGCGTCGTTCATCCATACCTCAGTCTGGGCTACCCTGACCATCTGACAAACTTTGACGCGGAACTATGTAAATAGTGGAACCTCCGTAGAATCCACCAATAAGTGTAAGAGTTTCGGCCAATGTCTACTTCCTTCAAGAGAGAAAAAGTTGGCAAATCTGTGCTCTGTTCGACATGGAAACTCCCGGCGAATCTTGATTTGATTATTTTGATTGTCGTATGGTCAAGAGCAAGCTTAGTTGCGACTCTTTTCCTCAGCCAGCAAGCTATCCCAATCCTTGGAAGATGTGAGGAGTCCGCCCAGGCATGGTGACGATACTGTCAGCAGGGTCTACTTGTGAGCTCTGTCGAACATTCCAAGTGGAGGTCTGCATCCTGAGGTCTAGACTTTTCCATAGTAAGCACAGAGTTGTTCTTGCTCCTCTAAACGCCTATCACAGGTCGCGGGCAAAGTCTAGCCCAAAGGGGGAGATGTGCAGAAATAGGCGCAAGCCAATTGTGTTTCTCAACATTCCCAAAGGCTTCCCAATGCTCGACTTAAACCCTTTCATGCAGAGGGTCTCTCCGAAAGCCAGCCTTTTCAAGAAGCCCAGCTCATCGGAGTCGACGGAATCCTGTGGCCATGGCTGCAGGTGGACAGCTTTCCCCACCATGGACCATCCATCCACCCGATAGGCGACCTGATAGGCTTGTAACTGGGACTTCAAAGCATTCAGCTCAGCTCGCAATTGAGCTTCCACTGAGGACATATTCACTGCCTGCCACCAATCAAAGCAATGCTGCACTTGCAGCACGGTCAGGCTTGTTGCAGCTGCAAAATGTGCCACTTGAATCGCACATAACGGAACATTGTGTGAAAGCTCTTGGAAGTAGCACATCACAAGCGGATTACGCACACTCAAATCAAATCTGTTCTATGTCCAAGTAAGTCCAAGTTGCGTTCTGCACAGCCTGGCCAGGTTTGCAAAAGGCACGTTGGAAACATTCACATTCCGTTAGAAACCAAGCTGCAAACTATGCAAAAATCAGCAGGGATGGCTTAAAAAATGCAATGAATCCACAGGTGCAGATTGTACTGCCAGCCTTCGTCTGGACTTGCTTGACAGATTGAGCAAACTTGAGTGTGGATAAGGTCTCATCCTTAGCACAAGAGTCTCAAATTAATCCAAAATTGTATAAAATTGTCATGTAAACTGGATGTACTTTGGCAACGACCAAGGTAAAATCCAGATCATTCACAAAGTTCCTTATGTCATCCACAAATGTTTCGACAGTTTACACCAGCCATCACAAGCCGCGCCAGGATACATAGTCCAGGAAGTTTGGAGAGATAGCGGCCATCATCACTGTCTTGGAATTGCCACACAAAGATTCCTGGAAGCAGCTCGAAAATGCTAGAAATGTGGCCTACCCAGGCCTCATGAGTTGACTTTGCCACCGAAAACAAGCCAACCAGTGTGTTGGAACTGCGGGGACTGGCTTGGTACTATCCAAGACATAGCCCAAAACCCAATCTGATCATCTCTTCTTGCTTCCTCGATTGGGTTTGTCTGAAAGTAGGGTTCCCCACTCCATTCATTGGTTAGTCATCATTTTCCCCATTTTAAACTATATACCTTTTTAAGGGGGGTATACTCCGTCATCAAACACACCCACTATATTTCAGCCACTCAATCCACATGTGCCAAGTTGCTTTGAGGATATAGGTCAGTTTGGACTCCCGGAACGGCGGATTCGGCTTCTTCTTGGACTTCGCTGACTTGGCCAGTTCTGAAATGACCCTGAGCAGGTCAAACATGACACACTCGGGGATCAAGTTCAAAACTACACAGGTGGTGACAAAGAATGCACTTTACATGCTACTTGATGTTGTATCCACGGAACAATCCTGCCGGTCAAATCCTGTTTCTGTTGGGGTGCCCACGAATCCATTTGGATTTTACATTTTGGTGGCTCCGTTCTTGTACCTATCAAGGGATCATCATCATCATCATCATCATCATCATCATCATCATCATCATCATCATCATCATCATCCTCATCGTCATCCTCATCGTCATCGTCATCGTCATCCTCATCCTCATCATCATCATCATCATCATCATCATCATCATCATCACCAGCATCCTCGTCATCCTCATCCTCATCGTCATCCTCCTCATCATCATCATCATCATCATCATCATCATCATCACATCATCACATCATCATCATCATCATCATCATCATCATCATCATCATCATCATCATCATTCTCATCGTCATCCTCATCTTCGTCATCGACATCCTCATCTTCGTCATCATCATCATCATCATCATCACCACCATCCCGCGGTTCCTTTTTCAGGGTCTCTGCAACCGCGCCTAGCGGTTGTGGTCGCTGAGCTCTCGGTATGGATCAAAAATCCATAGGATTCCACTAGCAAACAAACGCCACTTTTTGTCGAAAGTATGACAGTATGACTGTGTGACCCTCAATAACCAACTTTGACCCAAACCCAGCTTGCAGCTTGAACAGCTACCCCGATGGTGAGATCAGCCTGAACAGCACAGAGTCCTCCCCTTTGCGAGACTAGCTGGGCTGTATCGGTTCTGCGCTCAGCTTCATCGCGGATCGGCTGTTGTTATGGCAATAGACCCTAGCCATAGACCCTAGTACTATGCCTTGGTCACCTATTTCATCAAAAGTTCAAGTGAGCTGGGTCAAAAATTCAACTCCTATGAAGATGCTTGAAACCCCTTTGATTGAACATCTTGATACATCTTGATTCATGAGGATCTCACTTTACCACCACAAAACAGCACATGGGTCAGCCGGCCGCAGCTAAACAACACCTCTGAGCTGGACGCCAACTTCGTCAGCAGGGTGTACCAGGTTACCAGGTTGCCATGGATTTTATATGATTTTGTAATATGCAACATCCAACATATGGAGTAGATATGGCCATCTAACCACAATGAAGAGGCGTTTCATCTAGAATCAAAACATATCAAAACCCGTGTTTTCTGCATTCATTGGGCTTATGCCCATGCCGGTCTCTGGATAAACCCAAGTTTCAACCATGGCACACATGGTTCGACTCGAAGCAAAATCAAAGTCAAACGTTAAACTCAATCGAGTTCTGCGCATTCACACTGCACTGGATGTGGACCAGTGTGTGGAATTTGAGAAAGAAAAGGTTTGCCTGAAAATCGGCGACCCCATATCCCATGATTTCTCACCAGCGTCTCCATTTCAATGTCAATATATTGGGTGGTATACAGTATTGGCGGGAAATCACTGTTTTTTTTTCAGACAAACCTAGTTCTTGCCTGGGCAAACTGATCACCCAAAGCGGAGGAATGCTAAAGTAAAGCATACCTGGTGTCGAAGGTGATGTGAAGAGATGGCTGATCCACCAAAAAAGGCATGTTTAGCTGGGCAGGGCATCGCTCATTCACATTCATTTTATTTCATTTATATCCATGTGTATCCCGTGATATCCATCTATGGCAAAGATCTTTGGAGCATTGAACCATCCAACCAGTGGTTTTACACAGAAGCGAGCACAAAGCTGTTCATTTCTTGAAAAGACTTACGATACGGTTCTCTTCCCAGTCTTCTAAACCAGCTTCCTTCCAAAGAGTGTCCCAAGATCAAAAAAATCTTTGCCATGACTCTAAACTCTTTGTAATTTCTTGAAAACTCTTCCAAATCACCTCACAAGCTCAGCATGCACCTTTTTGGCTCATATGTTTGACATGACGGACGGAAGAGGGAGCAAGCTTTCGAGCGTTGCATCCCCTTCATAGGCAAACAGAAATCTGGAGAGTCTGGAGATTCCGCCTCTCCCACGCTCATTGGGCCCCTGGCGCCCCTGGGGCCCCTGGGGTCCCTGCTGCTTCTGCCATCCCTTGCATCCAACTTGCCCTGCCATGTTGTGCGAATGCGGCCGATCATCTCCTCGAAGCCTGCCTCGTTGCCTTAGGTCAAAAGGGACCATCCGCAAGACTGAGGATGTAATCATACAAGGAATCAAGGATGACAAGGATGGCTAGCCTTGAGATGTCTTGCCCTGCAAGAAATGATGTTTGACTGGGTATATCTCTAGTTTTGGTGAAAATCCAGCTAGTAAACTAGCCAACCGAGCTTTACCCAGCAATTTTCCAGAAGAATGGGTTGAGATACAGTAACCCTTGAAAACCAACATGCAAAGTCTGGGCTATACAGTGCTCCAACTAGGGAGATCAGACTCACCAAAACATACAGTATGTGTTGGTACAAGTATGAGTGCTGTGTCACAATGCCTTGCAGAAAACAACCCCTAATCTCGCATTTATCCGTTCAGAATGGTTGTGTTTTGCGGCGGGGTATATACAGTACGGACGTGCTTTATTGGCAAATATTTGCAGTTCTTGCTCTAGTGACTCTAGTGGTCTGGGCTTGGTGGGCATGTAGGTCTTTAAAATTGATTCTAGCTATCTTCAAAGTGTTCATTGAGAGAGCATGTGGGATCGCCTCAAGATCTGATTGGCTTGTTGCAACTTTTCAAATAGTGTCTCTGGCCGCATGGAATGCTTTGCTAGGTTTAGGTCCACCAACCAAGCAGGACTTTCAAGACTATCCAATTCCAGACCCGATCCCATGTTGAACCCCGGCAAAGTGACGCTGCACTGCTGCAAGGAAGAGCTTCAAGTCCTGCATGTGCGCTGTTGCTAGGCAGGGAGCTTGGCAGTTCGCTCCATCTCCCAATGTGGAGCCTGGATAGCAAGATTTGTGAAGTGTGCAGCTGCTGTTGAGCTGCTTATGAGTGTGTTGGCTTGGCAGCTAACACTCCTTTGTTGGATTCCTTGGCCTTTTTTGACCAAGAGGACAGAACTCAAGACATGCTCAAAAGAGCGCATCGAAACAAGTTAACAGTCATAGGAATCTTGTGTCCAAAGCAAAGGCTGACTTTTGGTGAAAAACAATTACACTGTATGCACTGCACCTGTTCGAGAAGCACCAAACATCCTGACCACCGTAGGCCTGGCAAGAAAGATACCTTGGACGAATGCCCTTTGCACTTGCCATCAGCCATGTTGAGGTTGCCAAATAGCAACTAGCTGTAACTAGCTGAGCGGAAATCTGAGCCGAAACAGTTCTTGTTTGTCGAAGACCAATGGGTATGGATCAAAATTGGCCCCACGATTGGATGGTTAATATTCAATGACCAAAGTCTGCAGTCCCGGCATTGAATTTCAACCAAATCATGGGCCCATCATGTGCTGGAAAGAAAATCAGCTAGCGTGTCCAGTCCTTCATGTTGAACCAAAACTCAAGCCACCTACAATCCTGTTTTATTTCCATGCCACCACTCTTGTTTATATCGCCGAGGGAAAACTACATGCTTTTCCGAAATCCCGTTTGTTGATTGTGACATCCCAAACTCTGGCTGCCAAAGAACTCAATTGTTGGTTGAAAGCTTGAGTCAGGTCTTGTTTGTAACAAATCATACAATATTTACATGATTTCACATCCTGATGTCAGCTGCATTCGCCTGGCCAGTGTCGATAAACTTTGGTTGATAGCTGCACCTTCCTTCAACCTGACGCGGAGAGCGACCGACGCGTTACGCCGCGTCGTTGAGCGGTTGAGGCTGGGAGATTTCGGGTGCCCATGCCTGTCACCAGTAGCTTTGGTTCGACCAGCTCGCTCTGAACCAGCCAGATCTACCAAATGTGTCCTGGGACAACAAAAAGGCCATCAGATCACTGGGGAAACGAGCCCAGAAGAATTGCAACCTGCATTCCCATGGATTCTCTGTCTCTACACTTCTGATGTTTCCTTTGCTATCCTTGGCTAATCTACATCTTTTGGAGAATATTCAATCTTGTCATCCTCAGCACAGCTGCCCAAAATCAAGACCCCAGCACTTAAGAGAGCTTAGTTTGGAGAGTTTTTCTTTTGAGTCTACAGTCCAGTTTTCAACGAGGGCTATCAGCAACGTAACATCAACAAATAGTGGCTTGAAATTGAAACTCTTGAAATAAGTCAATACAACTGGTTTCACCTGGAATTTACCGGGGGGTTCTGTGAGTTTCCATTTTCACATGTCCTGCCTACCATAAAAAGATCACTAACGTAGGAAAGATGCAACACCTGCAGCCACTGAATTGACCAAGACTCTGGGAGACCTTTGAAGGCTGATCTGGTTCCGTCAATGAGGTTTTGAAGGTGAAAATGCAATGACCTTGCTGCATCTCGACTCAAGGGAGCCAGTTCCATAGTCAAGGCATGTCAAGGCTTTTGTTTGCAATGTTCTTTAAGACTTGCGGTAAGAACACTGTATCTTTGCTCACAATGCTTAGATATTGATCACATCCTTGATATGGATTGATATGGCACATCCTTCAGCCGAAAAGTTCGCGTCCATGTCTGTAGGGAAATCGAGTCCATGTCGCTTTGCCCCGGACTCCTGCTACTTGTAGCATTCCTCAAATGCGGACATCAAGTCAAAAGCTACATGACATCATCCCAAACACTTCTATATAGACTTCACAAAAGAGTTTGTTCTGATTTGTTCAGATTGTTTGCAGATGTTTGCAGTGTGCCAAGAGCAGCGTTGCATGGCATATCTGACATATCTTCACTGCTTCAAAAGATGCAGCTGCTCATGGCACGGCCACAAAATCGATTTTCACAACTGCAGAAAAGTGGCATTGCTGTGGCTGACACGTGCCTGTCACAAAGGCGCTATACCACAGACGTAAAACGCTTGGATTCCCACGTGTTACAACATGTTACAACACTTCAAACTGTGGCATCAAGTATCATCCAGCGATATCCCTTTGTTTTTTTCGCGACCACATTCACAGCCTGGACAAATCCGTGCCATGCAGTTGTTGTGTCAGAGATGTCCTGCCTCATTTGCGATCCATAGTCCACAAGATTGAGCACTTCTTCGCCAGAAGCAACTGCGGCTTCTGTCAACCCTGTGACCACAGTGGAAAAGACAAAGATGTCACTACCATGAACTGATCCTGGAGTTTCTTCCTCACTTCAGCAGCTCGAAGTTTTAAACCAGTTTCGTTCAGTCCATGGTTTGTTTTGTGCCACTTGAAGTGTCCATGCCTGGAACGATTGTGCCCAGAACAGGATGCTGTTTGACCTCTAACTTTTTGATCTCCGAGTCAGCTGGCGCCTTGGGATGTGAGATCAAAGACTGGGTCCAAGGGGGTCAGTATGCTGACGTGCTTGAAACATCGCATGTCTTGCCGTGGATTTCGCTGCGAGTGACCAGCAGATCTCGGATCTGCTCATTGTAGATTTCCATGAAAGCCACCTGGTGAGAGTTCTTCAGTCTTCTTCTAACACTACCCCAGCCGCTTTTTTGTCATGCTCTGATGCAACAACTATGGAAACATCATGAAAGGATATGAAAGGTAGAACGTGTATAGGAAGTGTGAGCATGTATGAAATCTCCCCAACGCGCAACTCAGTGGCAACTGAAGTACTCGCAAACGGCGCAAACATCTTGGGAAACTTCGACCATGCCATTGCTGCATATTGCCGCAGTAGTTTGCTGGCCAAGCAGCAAGTGTTTTGTAGGTTGCACCCTGAAGCACAAGGTGGTAAGCCCCATGGCAGCTTGATATCAAAGATTGTCACAGGTGTCATGACCGTGAGATTACATGAGATTATATACTGATTATAGTACTCAAATTGGTCACAGCAAACACTAGAAATTCCCGGTCCTCTGGGAGCTTTGCAAAATGGTCGAAAAGCCTTGGCAGCTCCGCTGGTCAACCAGTTTCTTCAGCAGCTCATTTGTTTTGCAGCCATTTCCAACAAGAAAACGCAGAAAAAATCAAACCGGTTTTCTCCAGCCTATTGTGGTACATGATAGCCACAAGGAGGGTCAATTATGGTAAATTGGTCATGTTTGTGCCGGCATTTCAGCTGGCAAGGAGCCCTTCCACTACTCTTGGAAGAAGTCCCCGTTCCTCGCCCTTGCCACCGAGGACGCTGTAGGACTTTCCGCCTCAGGGTGCCACAGGCGGCATCCAGGAAAGGCAAACGGCGAATGACGTGTCCTAAAGAAACCCTGATGATAAGAGAAACATTCCACAAACCATAGGTGGAAAGGAAAAAACTCATCAGGTACCAGCACTTTGCGCATCACAGGTCAAATCTTGGGCTGGCACTACCCCATAAACAGAAAAAGAGAAAAAACACCCAAGGGCCGCGGCAAATCATCAGCCACTACTAGATACCTATTCCCACAAATAGACACAGCACCCGAAGAAACGAAAGAAGAAACACCCACAAAGGTGCCGCGGCAAATCATCAGCCACAAGACAACAAACATAACCAAGATACCCCACACAGCAAGAAAAAAAAAAATATATATACCTAAAATTTCCTCCCTTGTACAATTGACAGCTCTTGGAGGATGCAGGTATACAGAAATCTCAAGCAACGAGCAACCCAAACTAAACATATACATAAATATATACAAAAATATATATACATACAGAGCACAACCGCACAAATTAAGTGCGTCCGAGCCCCTGAGCATCAGACCTGGCGGATCAGGCAAGCGAGACATATATACATATGTATATATATATATATACAAAAATTGGTGGGGGTGTAAAGCCCCTCAGCCAATCGTCCCACTGTATTCACACTTTGATCTATTNAGACATATATACATATGTATATATATATATATACAAAAATTGGTGGGGGTGTAAAGCCCCTCAGCCAATCGTCCCACTGTATTCACACTTTGATCTATTATATATGTATATGATGTATATAATATATAATTTACTATATACTATTTTTCAACAGGGCAAATGATAGAAATGACAATGAACCATCAACATTTTGTGTACCCTATTTTCAAACAAATCCTTTAGAACAATCAAACATTGCAAAACAGCCACGCCACAGACACTGCAATTTTTCCGACTCCACTATGCTGAAATGGAGGCTGGAGTCCACCCAACAGTTCAATCTTTGACTGCCACTACTGTCACTACTGTCACAGCCCTAAGAATGGACAGTCCTGTACAACCAAAAAAGAATGTAATTCTCTGTGCTACGCTGCAAATTGTAGTGTACAGGCAAATGACAAACAACAACCCAGCACGCAGGGCCAGGAAGCCTCTCTGAAAGCTAGATGGGTATCGGCTACCAAGAGTGAGAGAAAACGGCGCCGACTTGAAAGCTAAGGTGGAACGAACTCAATGCAAGTGAGGTGCTACCAGTTTGCCCATAGGCAAAGATGCAGTTGTTGAATCCATTCATAGCATGTTCAAGCCTAAGCCGTGGGTGCGGAGCCCAGGTGGAGTCCCCCTGCTAATGAGCTTCAGCTCTCAACTTCTAGGAATCTGTCCTTTAGTTTAGAAGTTGAGAACCAAAGAGTTGCAAATGTTTGTGGAACCACAAGCAGGTGTTGCCGCCCATCCCACATTTTGGCAAGCAGCATAGTGACGCCAAGTTCCTGATCTGCATGTTGATCGGCAAGCTAAAAGGGGAAGTTAGATCAGGTGACGAGTTTAGCATATGGGGGTGAGCAAACAGTGATAGAAAGATATGGAAACAAATATAGAAAATGTATGAAAATATATGGAAACATGTCTTACGATATGTATACACAAATTTGAAAGCATGTTCTCTCGAAATGAGAATGGATCAAAGCCTGATTGAACCCTTCTGGCTGCATTGCCCCCTCTTGCGCCAGGGGCAACCTTTTTTTGTCTTTCTATTGCGTGGTGGGGTTGGATGCGGTGTAATGATATTCATTGACCTTCCCTTTGTATTTGATGCTACACTTCAAGAAAAACAAAGTCAATTGGTGTCACAACAGCTGGGGCACAAGTCCTGGATAGGTGGTGGCAAACCTTGGATGGATTACTGCCAAAGACTTTGAACGACAAAAATGGTAGAGTGCAAGAACCTCTTGATGGAAAGGCATGTGCACTCCTGGAACAGGTGTGAAAAAGTTCCTGATAATGGACTCCCCAAAGTTGAAAAGGCTGCGCAGCTCAGTTGAGGAGAGGAAGCTTTTCATTGTTGCGAAACAGCCAAGAGTACACAATTTACAAGTACCACGGTCAACATCTGCACTTCACCAGTTTGAAGCATGGAGGTCGGAATAAAACAAACAGATTGGCAGGAATGTGCCAGGGAGGAGATTCTAGCAAATGAATGCAAATGAAACTTTGAGAGTTTCAGCACAGCCATGGCTTGCCCAAGGTTTGACAGACAAAAAGGAAAGGAGAGGCTGTTTCCGCACACAACCTGGAAAATCTCTCTCAGACAAACACTCAAATCATGATGTGGCCTTGAACAGGGCAGGATGGATCGGCGTTGCATGCATCCTGATTTCACCCCTGCAATGATTTTGGTTGAACACAAGCGCGATTAAATACCGATCCAACACTTCACACAAGCAAGCAGTGTAATCCTGGAGATGGACAGCTTGGATCCTAATTCAACCCTCCTCTACATCGTGTTTCCAGCCTCACCCCTCTCGACATTGCGACATTGCCACACATACTGAAGCCACGCCAGCCATCAGTGCTGAGAACGCTGAGCAACTCATTACAGAGCATCTGTTTGGCAAAGACTAGGTGACCCATTCAGCTTCCCAGGTCCTATATCAGCTACCATGCACAAGTATCACAAGTACTGAAGTCAAACCAAGGCTCACTTTGCAACGTTTCTTGGGTGGCGAAGAATTGATGATCAGAACTGTGCGACCAATAACATCCTCAGCTTCACTGAAAAGCTACTCTTTCAGCTACTGTGTAGTGAGACAGTCATTTTTGGCTTCACCAATCACCGACAAGGCTCGATCAAACTCGAAGGCCCGCCTGAAGGCAGCGACCAGCAACCGGCTCGTTGTGTCAGCGGGCCACGGGGAAGAACAAGTTGTGATGCAAATGTGATCAACTTACGGAACGGCCGACAAAGGACTTGTGTTCTTCTAAATGCCAAGCACAAACTTCGTCATGTTTTGTTTCTACCAATGCACGCTAAATATCACTAAATATGGTTTGGAAAGCGAGGAAAATGCATATGCAAGATGCCTTGACTGCTGATCATGTTATGGTCACAGCTTGTCTGTCACATGGAGCCGTGTGTAGCCAACCCTTTTTCCCACATCGTCCACATGCGGCCAATGTCAGTGCAAGGCACGAGTCATCATCTGGATCCTCAAAATTCAAGATCCTGACCTGGGTCTCCGACCTGAGCATTTTCGCAAAAAGTCACCTTCAACCAGTGGGTTTCTCGTGTTTTCTGAAAATATGGTATCCAAATCTCAACTGTTGATAGTGGTTATCAGTTATCATTTATCATTGATTTGTTGCATCAACTTAAGAATTTGGGGCTAAAACATGCTAAACCCCCAATTGTCAGGCGAAGCTATAGCATTTTTCTTCAAGATCTTTGGTTTCTTCGGGAAAAACATCTCAGGATCCATAGCTGAGGGACGGCATATCGATGCACAGCTTGCATTCTCCTCCTGAACGTTGTCCCTCAACCTGTCTGCAAGGGTCTACGGAGGTCGTTACGGGGGCTTGGGAAAAGAAGACAAAGCGCCTGGAGATCCTGGAGATGCCGGACTCCGCTGGACACATGGTTGAAACATGTTGACACATGTTGAAACATGTTGAAACTAGATTTAATATGATTTGAAATATGAATTGATGATATTTGATGTGGTATGATTGAATTGCTATGATACGAACATGCAACATTCGAGCCTGTACCAAGCTTCAACTCCAGTGCAGTGCAGAACTTACCTCCACCCCCTTGACCCTGGTATTTGTACCCGCGCCTCCTCCTTGATGAAAGGTCGGACTCGGACACATACTTTGATTGTTGGAGAGTCCTGCAGCTTTGCCAACGGCACTGTGAGACATTCGGAAGCACCAGTCGTATGGCTTTGGTACGTGACAATGAGGGGAAAAAATGGACATGCATTGGCAAACAATCTTTATCCCTATGAAAATCGCGTTTTGGGGAGGGACAATTTCTCAGACACTTCCACACTTTACAACAAATAATATCAAAGTCGGAACAACACATAGGGCAACTTTAAGGGCTAGAGGGCAATCCAAAAGGTCCCATCCCAACGAAGCATAACCAAGAACTCCTCAACAGGATTCCTGCCAATCTGCCAGGGCTGTGGACTGTCCTCCAATTGCGCTGCCTTCAGCACATTGACCTCAATCTCAACCCACAAAGCACAGCAAATTCACGACGACGACATTTGCATGTCCTGAAGATTCTCACCAAGCCCGACCAGGTGTCCATGTTAGGCCATGAATAGGATTCAACCTTTCCAGCTTTGAAGCAACTGGGCTTGCACAAACAGCCCCTGCCCAATTGACAGTGACAACTCCCTGCCCCTGTGCCATCTATGGCTGTTTGCTCCACTCCCAGTGCTCCCACCATCTCCCACCGTCTCCCGCCATCTCCCACCGTCTCCCGCCATCTCCCACCTGCTTCACCTGCGAAACTGCAGACTGAAGTTTGGAAATCGCAGAAGGAGGCATGGCATTTCAAGCGCGGTGGAACGCGCCCGGAGCTGCGGCGAAGAGGTTGCGTTGCTTTAAAGTCCAGCTGAAATGACCTGGGAGGATTCCCAACCATTCTTTATGGTGACGCTGTGGTGAGGTCAGTACAATTCAGCCAAGCAATTGTATTCAATTGTGCATAGTCTGATGCATAGTAAGAGGTAATAAATCAACATGTTTGAATGATTGATGTTCGAACGATTGGCTCAGCCAAAGCTGCGAAACTAAGATTCTTCACAACCACTATCAACCACTACTGAGCAGGACATGCCACTTCCGCTGCCACCATGGATCATCAATGACTTGTCCGAAAGAGAAGATTGCTTTTAATATCTTTTAATTATTGAAAAGAAAAACAAGAAAAACGCTTGCAGGGACGCCGTGACGGGTTGAACCACCATTTATAGAAGTTCTTTTTTTCCTTCGGACAGCTTTCTGTGCTTTGCTGAGCAATTTTGCTCAGGCTATGCCGGCTCAGCTTAAGAACCCCAGGAGATCAAGAAATGGCCAGTCTAAAATCGTCAATATGTTCTTGTCAATTCATGATGAGTATATGTTTCTAGATAACATAAGGTCTTTAATGGTCTTTGATGGCGATGGTAGCTGTCTGACAAGGAAACTCCTGCATGCATCGGCATGCGTGATATTCAGTCATAGTGTAGTTTCCAAGAGGTTCTCTCTCCTACTCAACACTATCTGCAGCTCGTTAGGCTTGGTTTCATCTGCCAGTCAGGTAGAACTCCAGCGCACCACGTGATAGGTGCTGTCCTGCGTGGTGTTTACTATCCGTCCCATTCAGAGCTGCTGTTGTTTTCCAATTAAAATCCATGGAAAATCCATGAAACATCTGACATATGCTAAAGAATATAGCACCCCAAGAGCAAGAGCAGGAAACTCCGGGCACAAGACAGGAACATCATAGTGGGGGCAGGATCAAGCGAAAGATTGCAACTATTTAGCAAGGTCCATCCACCAAGGAAAACTCATTCAGCACATCAGCCAACAGTTCTAGTTGGTATACTCAGTATACTCATTGATTTTCTGTTTCTGAAGTTTCCTATGTAAGGCTTGCAAAAGCGTGCTTCACTACTTACACATGTTTCATGTCTTTGAGCACTGCTCGTCCTTGCCCGTGATGACATACTGCCGGCCTTGCCCATAAACGGATACAGAGACTTTGCTTTTATAACTTATTTACTATGTTTGAATATGCGTTTGAAGAATTTTGAAGATACCTGAATTACCCTGAAGTCTTTGCATGTCTTTCCACTTATTGCATCCGAAGCATCCTTTGAAAATCCCATGAACCCATGAGTTCTTAAAAAAAAAAGAAAACTCCAGCGTGGCTAAGATGCCGACTTCCGAAGGAAACAGAGATCCGCTTCAGGGACTCTGCGGAAGACATGACATGCCTTGAGACGATGTCCGGAGATTGACAAATGGGGCAAGCGGCAAGTGTCTAGAGGACGAGTTGTTGAACATTCGTAGGCATTTAATCACAGGCTATATGCTAGCTGCTATATGATTGGATGAATGAACACGCTCTCATCTTGAAAGTTTCAACTTTCAACACCAAGTGAACGTGCATTCATGTACATGGCTTGTGAACTTATGTGACTTGTTATGTGACTGTGACTGATGTGATCATTCAATCCAGCAGGCTCTCGGAGACGCCACTGCATCTCGGAGATGTTTTTTGTCAAAAGGTGGCGCTTGTTTAGGACATCCAAAAAAGATTCCACAGAATGCTTTGTAGAATTTGCTGCATGCAGTTTTATCATATCCAAATTCCTGAATGTGCCAGCAGAATCAACTTAAGACATCTTAAGACTAGAATGCAGGGCCCTTTGGTGGTCGAGGTTCTGATAGCTCCGCTCTGAGGTTCACGCTTCATATCCCTGAGCACTTGCCAGACAGAAGCCCTTGGCGATGTCTCACTGTGGTGATGCATGGTGAAACACACACGGGCTGTTTCATGCTGTTTGCATCAGACTGATTCGACTGAGTCCGGGACACAACTTGATCTACTTCAGGACCCCAGTTGCCGTCCTGACACAAGCCCGAATCTCATGTGGCCACATGCACAGCCATGGCACAGCCTCGTATATATGAAGGTTTCCTAAAATAGAGGGGACCCCGAATCATCCAAGTCATTAGACCATTTAAGTATTGAAACCCACTCTTTGGGGGATTCCCCATCTTAAGCAACTCCCGTGACTCATGACATCGTATGACATTGTAGAAAATTATACCAATCACTGAGAATTCCCGAAATTGCTACTGAATGATACACACATGCGAGGACCTTGGTGACATCTTGGTGACCTTGGTGCACTGTCCAATCAACATCGCTGGCGCATGCTGGCACCTTACTCTGCAAGGCACCCGAGGCATTGATGACCAACCTTGCTTCCAAAGGACAACTTGTGCAAGCTGGTTCCAAACTGAGGCTCTGGTACAGCTCTGTTGATCTCTTTTAATGCTATGGTCAAATTCCATGGTATACGGATGTATTTCTGGATGCAAAAGATGGAAATAGTTTATGGTCATCCCACAACGGGAATCTCTCTAGTGATTCTAGCGGGTATCTAGAATATCTAAATCAGTGTACATCTGAATGGATCAATGACAGTATGATGCATCCAACATGTCCAATTACTCACATCGCGCTCCAATCACTGGAGAATCACTGGAGTGCTGAGAAGCGAGCTCCCCATCCTTTGTTGCAGCCATCGCTACAACCACTTGAGTCTACACGCCTTCGCCAAATGCGTCCAAATGTGTGCAAATTATAAACCTTGTGACACATTGGTCTTGAACATTTCTGTGTTTGGAATACCTCACCTACCAGGCCTCCCGGTTGACGCAGTTGAGTTGCATGGTGTCAAGACATGTCAAGACAAACTGTTGCAAGGCAAAGCATGGCAAACCGTGGCAAAGTCGCCAAAGTTCTCAACCGATCAGAACTGCTTCGTGCCAAGCAAGGCAACTCAAACAACTCACCAGCCATCTTTTGGTCGGAGCACCAGTCGGCGAGTTAAAGGTTTTTGGGTCAAGCACGGGTTGTGCCAAATTCTGAAGGTTTCAATGACAACGAACAGAAACTCTATCGGCAGGATCCTATCTGGGATGGAAAGAAAATAACCTCATATAACATCAATCGTTTTCTTTGGCGGACAAATAGATTGGAAACCTCCAGTCAAATCTGCGCCCTGCAGCACAAATGCCAACTCCTATCTACCAACAAGCTAATAGTTCTCCTTGTTTCACGGTGAATGACCAGCTAAAAAATTGAGATGCTGCAGGGACTGTTCATGGCCGCACGAATTTGTCTCAAATTTAGCGCCCGATTCTTCGGGCCCTGAAGGTGCGGCACGCACGGAGTTGGCGCCCTTTGCGCCACAGCGAGTGCCCTATGTGACGCACTCTCTATGAAGGACTCCATGAGCGCTCAGGCGTCAATCGTCAGTGACCAGATTTCTGCTGACTCCAAACAATGCTAAATGATAAATGCTCAGACAAAGAGATCTGAAAAGATCATAAAAGATCCTGGCACCATGACCCCTCAAGAAATTCTGCTACTGGAGGCTCTCATTTGCTCAGCGTCTGCTCCAAAGGTCTGCTGCGTGCGAATCACGCACAGGCTGCCAGCAGATTCGCAGCAGATTCTCCGCTAGCAATGAGATTTGCGAATTTTTGGCTCAACTCTCAACTCAAGAAAAGAATTGGTATGCCGTAAAAGCCTGAAAAAATGCGAAACAGGATTTGTTCACGGATTTCTCCAAGGGGGGAAGAAAAAACGTCCACTGTCAGACAAATGTTTGGATTTTGTGTCAAGTCCCTTTGAGCAATCTCCCAAACCATCACGAACCGCTATCTTCTGCGCCGAGAGAGTGGGATTGAGAGTTGAAAGCTTCAGCAAATGACATTCTCAAATTTGATCTTGATGACCTGCGAGGCTTAAAATGGCAAGGCAAACTGTGGCCTTGAGGCTATGTTGTGACAAAGTTCAAAACATGAGTTTAGTGCCAATCTTCGCAAAAGCATTCACTTTGACAAGTCGGAAGAGAACGTGACACGAGATTGTTTATACAATCTAGAGTATTGCAGTCGAATTTTTTGAGCAATGTTGCTGTACCCCTGCCTTTCCATTTTTGCAGGCCACTTGGTATCCTCAGCTCATAAAGATATACAAGCAGAATCAAGCAGAGCTGTGCGTGAAATCGAAACATGCAGCGGATGACAGTTTGTTCCTTAGAAGCATCTACAGCAGTTGTTCTTTTTCTTCTCCCAGAAAAAAAAACAATAGATGATTCTACACATTGATTGCAGCAAACAAGAATCCAGCCTGACTGCTGGAGAACAGCCAAGTAAACTAAAATCTCTATTCGTGGATCAGAAAAGTTGCGAAGTTCACTGCTGTTGATTCGCTGTGGAATTCCTTTTTGAGCGAGTCTCTTTGTGCGGATTCATCCACTTCGTTGATCTGCGCCATCCTCAGCTCTCTGCTTTCAGCTCCATGCGGGGTACATGGGTTTACCGCAAATCATTCAATCAATCAACCGATCAATCAACCAACCAATCAATCAATCAATCAACCAATCAATCAATCAATCAATCAATCAATCAATCTTACATACATATACTTACGCATTAGAAAGTCATGTAAAGAACACCATGACACGGAGGAAAGGCTTGCAAGGAGGAAACTGAGCTGAAAGCTGTCCATTGAACTCCTCCTTCCCCAAGTTCGCGACAACTATCCGTGTGCCCTGGCCACATTTCCCATGTCCGCGGGATGGGGTGTAGGTTTCGCGTGGTTCGGCCATGGGGGAATCTATGAAAGCTAGCTGGTTGGATCTGATTGGTATCATGGCGTGCTGGTTGCCTGGAAATCAGCTAAATTACGTTGGCAACGATCAGCAATTGGCATCATTTAGCATCATTCATGATTTCATCATTGAAACCTAGAGGTTTCAAGGAGGGGATCGAACCCTCCACATCCTCCACCTGAGAGGATCCAAGGTTTCAGCCCTTGCCTATATCTGGCCAAAGCAAGAGTCGCTTCGTGACAAGTTGTTAGGCATTCAGATCATTTAAGCACCTGCAAGTATCGATGTTTAAAGGTACTAATTACATGTAGTACATTGACAGAGTATTGACAGAGTAATACCAAGTCTATCCAATTTTGCTAGCAAGGCTCAACAGGACGAGCTTTCCAGCTTGTGATTCCAATTTGATTGAGGTGGAAGACGCTTTTTGGAAACGGGCAAATGGCCGTTGATGTTTTTGAGCTTGCAATCTGTCTGTTTGACAGGATTAATAGTGCGGTCACATTCTTATCATATCTTATCATCCTTTAACCTTCACTGAGTGTGGAGTTAATGGATCTTCATGGCAGTTAACTGAGTTAACTGTCAAGTGACCTTCGGGAGGATCACATTGCTTGGCTGGAGGCCAAGCACATCCTTGCCATTTTCAAGCTTTTCCTGAGCTGAAAATGCTGGAAAGAAACACCAAAGAATTGGGATTGGTCCCAGACCAATCCAATGAGATTCATCGGATGCTGGACCTAAATTATTTGGACCTGCCATTTTCATCCATGTTCACTTTTCGAGTGCTCAGGTGTGAGTTGTTATGGCTTGCAACTTACGAGTACCAACAGATCTTTTGTTCAACTTTCCAGATGCTGCGCAATTCCAACGTGTTCGGTACGAGCGACTGCGAGTCTCACTGTGTAGCGCCAATTCCTCAGAAGGACCCTCTTGACAGCAGCTGAGATCAACTGAACAGCTCTGTGCTGGTTTTCAACATGTTCCGTTAACGACCCTTGTTGGAGCATATTGGAGCCTAGTTTGCAGAGCTTTGAGCACAAAATACATCAGATTGGATATGGAGGTTCACTGAAATGGGGGCACCCTCAAAGCATTCATTGCAATAGGATTGTCCATTTTAAACCATTCATTTTGGGGTACCCATGGGTACCTCCATTTTGGGAAACCTCTATATGACTCCATATCCAAAGGGCACCTGTCTGTGCCATACCTGTGGATCCGCACGCTTTGTCAAAGCTGAGGAGCTGGGCAGACTTGCCATTCCTTGTGGGAATGGCGGTTGCTTGGGGACAACATGTTCTTCCGCACTTCAAGTTGACAAGGTAATAAATATGAGAACGATGATATGATTTCTTGATATTTCTTGCTGATACAGAAATGCTTCAGAAGTTGCGTCTGAAATGAACAAGTCCAATCTTGGTCCCCAAGAATCAACTCACTGTGGTGGAAATTTGGCTCTCAACACCAAATCTGGGAAGAACAATGGTCTCAGGCGCATGCAGCTCTGGTTTGGATTCAATACCAACCTGAGATGATCACAGCTACTGGCTCCGAAATCCGGATGAAAACGCGAAGCGGTTCTATGATTGACTGACATATGCATCACAAGATATCACAAGCATGGAGGATCCTCTGATCTCTTCATATCACATTTGCCGTTTGTGCAAATGATCTCTTATCTGCTTGCAATATCCTTGCCTGTTTCAGTGGCTCTGAAAAGTTCCATGCAAAGGCCCAGGCAATCTTCACAGAACACGTCTGGGTGATGTTCTGAGGCCTTGTCGTCAGCGGCAGTCGCCAAACTTTGTGCCACATTCCAATGCCACTAGGAGCTGGGAGAGGCACAAGATCTCTTACAGTACATGGGCGTTTCTATCAGCTTCGAAAGCACATCGGCCCTTTTTGTATGTGCGCAACAGGTCAAATTTGCTCAGATTTCTGTCATTAAAAGTGAACATGTTTGGGCCCACTTTACAAATCTTTACAAGCTCAACAGCCATGAGCAGCATTCAATCTTGAGTTCCCAGCTTCAACGACAACGTCGTCTCGCCTGAATCCACCTCCACCTGCAGCAGGGCCAGCCAGGTAGCCAATTTGGGCCAAGCCCAAGACTGTAGAAACGCAGCTACTGACCACGCACCTCGTATCTGCTTTTGCTATCATCCCAACTCATGATTTTCCTGCGGTGCTGAAAAGGGGGACCACAATGCCTGGATTTCATACACAGCAACCTCATCTAGCCTTTGCCAAACACCAAATTCTTCACAGACGCACAAAGTTGTGAACGATTCCAGCTGACCAGTCCCTGATTTTTGGTTGTGCTCGGCAGCTTTCTCCAAGCCGTGGACCATGACGGTCTGAGTGGAACCATATCAATGGTGGATTCGTTTTGTTGGGAAAATCAACAGGAAACCATGCTTTTTTCATGTTTTTTCATGGTGTTTAATGGTTTTTACATGGAACATCAGATCTATTGCAATGCTTCCTGCAATTTTTTGCATGCCAACTTCTGGTAGCGTCTCTCAGAGCCCAACGGTGCCAGCAGGTATAGCCCAGGCAGGCGGGGCTGGCCTCACCGGGCGTTTCGGCAGTTTGATCAGCTAATGGGGACTATCAATACATGTTTGAAGTCTCTGACAAAGCAAAATAGATTATGTTGTACTAATGTATACTATACAATACATTATGTATGTATCATTACGCGCAAACACCCCGTTTCGCCCACACCCCTTTGTGGCACATCTTGGGTTTAGAGTTTATGGTTTGTAGGGTTTAGGGATTTAGGGTTTGGGGTTTTAGGGTTGAGAGTTTTATGATGGTGATGATCATTGTGATGATGGTGTACAAGAGGCGCGCACAGGTCCCTATGCTGTGCGCTGTAAGATAAGGCGAATTCCCACAAGTACCACTTGTTTTGGCTTCCCAACACATTGCCGCGAAGAGGAGCGGGCAAATCGAGGTGTTTGCCCGTAGCATTATTCAATATTATTCATAGCACTACAAAGTGAATCAATGCAAATTATAGCTGCTACAGTATAATATAGCATTTTCACAGATCCATGGTGCTGAAGAAACAAACTGGAATGAGTGGAAGTTAGGGATGCGCCTGCTTTTGCCAGCGCCCTTTCCCATGCCCATGCCGCCCATGCCGCCCATGCCTGCGTGAAAATGTGAACATGCAGCGGACTGCTATGAAATCATGTGCTCCAAATCAAATCCCACCAATCTCGACAAGGCAACCCCATAAGTTGGGATGTAACCCCAATAACTAACTATAGTTCTATCCACTTATAACTGGACCTGCACTTCCAAGTCAATCTGAGAGAATGGCAAACTCTGCATACGCGGAGAAGGAAGCTAAGGTCAGTTCCACCAAAATCGAAGGGGAAGCCGCCCATGCCACCCATGCCGCCCATGCCGCCCATGCCGCCCATGCCACCCATGCCTTAGGCAGCTTAAAAGTGTGCTGCGAACGCATGACATCTACACCTTTCCATGGTCCTGTTCTGTCCAGTCACCGGTCTATATTTCTCTTGCATTCTACGACCAGATCTGATTGATGCTCCCAGTTTCGTGGAATTCGCCAAGCATTGGCAATTGAGGCAGAGACCTCCACCTCCGTTCCTGGCAACAAGAGCGTAGGGTCAAAGCGAGGCTGGACAGCCTCCCCAAATGCGGCCTTCATAGATTCAAGATTGACTCAGACACTTCAAAATGTAGCAAGAGTCCCGGTGATTAATGATGCTTCAAAATGATGAAACACGTTTCACGTCACATGTTGTCATATTTTACGAGCAGGTGAGCAGTGTTCAAGACCTTCTGTCAAGTATCCAATTCATGGATAGTTCTGACACTCCCCAAATATCCCCACGATATTGGATAGTGTAAATTCCCGAACTGATCAAGCAACAGAGGTTTAGCAGCCACTGCACCTAAAAACGACACGAGGCCCTCCACCTCCCCTGGTCATGGAGGTCGCTGAGCTGAGCTGCGGGGAACATGATGGACATGTCATCTACAAAGACTGAGGCTGGCACATGCCCTTCCCTCCAAACATACCTCCCATGGGCAAATGTCAAAGGCAACTTAGTTGGATGCATTCTGCGGTTTAAAGTTCTCGGTCCCAGTGATGTGCTTAGACACTTTTGATGGAGTGAAAGGTGCAACAGATTCAGTGCAATGCGTGTTTTGTGGAAAGCTCAAAGCACCCTTCAATATGATTCAAATTAAATGTACTGTGGAGCAGCTCTGACTGTCCGTAGTGCGCGAGTTCACGGACCGTCAAATTCTCGCTTTTTCAGGGCCCTGGTTTCCCGCAACATCGCCCTCTCGACTCGCCTCCCATGCCCATACCTCCCATGTCGTCGTCATCAAAACCAAAGACACCGAAGGGGTTATTTCCTCCAAAGAAGGCCTTGGAACCACTGCAACCATGCTGGACAGGTCGCTTCAGGGCTGCCCTTCATGGGCTTACCAAAGGGCAAATCTGAAGGCAGAGTTGTTGGAGATATTCGGATGCTGTCAAGATTCATATCAAGGAGCCCGACATGAGGTCAATCACTCAAATAATCCGATTTCAAAAGTTTAAATGGCAAGATGTCGATGTTTACCGCTGCGGGCCTTGAAGATCTCATCGGCTTCTGCAAAGGAGACACCTGCCACCAAAGTTGAGGCAATTACCTCAAACTGATCGTCCAAATCCCGTATATCTATATATAGTTATATATATATATACATATCCTATGACTATGGTGTTTTGTCCAGGGGCTGTCGCTTTGAAAAACTGGTTTGATCCTTTTTGCATAAGAGCAGTTTGCATCAATTTGTCTCACAAACCAATACAAGAGCAAGGCTAGCGATCGGATTGCTACTTGGCATCGTAAAACCAATGTTGTAATTGTTGGTAAAGCATGTATAAAAACCGTCTTCGCAAAAGCATGCTGCAATGTAGCAGGGAAGAAAGGTTGCAGCAGTAAAAACACCTTTCAGGATGGGAAAAAAGCTTTCCCTGAGACGGAAACCACTATCTGATCTTGCTAAGATATATGTATATGTCTCACAAACGTTTCACAGTGTGTGCACACCGGTCAACTGTTTCATATCCCACATATGCTATCAACAACCCTTCGTGCTGTCCCCCCTACCAAGCCAGGAAGTGTGCCTATTTGCAGTTTCTTCAACCCTAAAGTTCAATCCCTTTGTAGTTGTCAATCTTCATTTGTTCAACAAAATGTGCAAAACTGGCATCAACTTGTCTGGTTATATTAGGTCATTGGCCAAGGTGAAGAACGTTAGTATGAAATTACAATATCCGCAGGGGCACCAAGGGGCACCAAAAATGGGAATCAACAATACATACTCCAAGCAAATTGCATCTTCATAGTGTAAAATAATTAGTCGTATCATGTAGTGTCTTACATATACTATTCATCTACAAACGAGCGCTCGGGCACACCATGATCATGATGATGATGATGATGATGATGATGATGATGATGGTATGGTTACTCGGTCCATGGCGATGGTAGATTTAGATCTTATGTAAATTCTTACAGAAACCCAAATAGCAGCACGGTTCCGTCCAAGTCGCAATGCAATGCTCACTTCGTCAACGCAAATTCAACTGTTTTGTTTGAGGCCGTTAGAAATTCGTTGAATTTTTGCGCTATTCTGTTCTTCGGCAAACCACGTAACCACGCGGTCTGTGCGTACAAATAGAGTATAGCTATTATATGAATCTATATTATATCAAATATAGTCAAAATATGTCAAAATACACTCCGCAAAAAAAATCTCACTAAGATGGACATGCAGCTGAAAAAATATCAAAAAACGCTAACAAGGACACTGACAGCCAAGAAAGTGTCCACTAACATGTCGATTCACCATTTTTATAACGGTTGGTAGTCCCTGGGGAATGCCCCAAGAGAGAAATGGCCTGTACATCCAAATCCGAGGAGCGTCCATGTTAGCAAAACATTGCCATCAGGGAACCCCGGTAACTGTTTGACAGGGGGAACCCACCATGATTCTTTTTGGATGCCCGATGCTAACGTGGACGTCGTTCAAACCCCCAAAACTGAAGAAAGGTAACAGAACCCACTAAGATAGTGCACATCCGTACATGTTCTGAACAACTTTCGGCGTCCAAGCCGGTGGACAGGAGAGTATAATGTAATAATAATGTAATATTCTTCATTTGCACATACCACGTTGCCGCCTCCTGCTCCACCTCCGGGACCTCCCTGGATGCCCGCTTTGCCGAACCTTGCTTTGATGAATTCGTTGCAAGAAGATTTTGAACTCTGAAGCAAATGACTCCCAAGTTTCTACTCAAAAACTGCATCATCATCATCATCATCATCACCACCACCATCATCATCATCATCATCATCATCATGATCATGATCATGATCATGATGATGATGATCATCATCATCATCATCATCATCATCATCATCATCATCATCATCATCATCCATTCCAACTCCAGCTAATCCCCACTTTCCAGCGGTTGAGTCAAGCTGCTGGTCGTAGTTTTTCCTCTTGTCCGAGTCGTGAAGCACTTCGTAAGCTTCAGTTATTTTCTCAGCACATCAAGCCACAGGATCTTTAGGGTTCAAACATCGGCAGCATGCACTGATTGGACATGATTGGACAGGACTCGTTACAAATAAGACAGCCACCATGCGGAAATCATATGAAATAATCGATCCCTTTTAACCAAGGTGAATGCTGAACTTCTGGGCCTTGAAATCTTCCTCGGCTTTTTCTTTGTTATCAGGGTTTTTGTCTGGATGGTACCTGTTGTGCTCGGAAGCTTCGGGCATGAACAAACCCACTTATATCTAATGCAACCCAATGTACACTGATAAGAAGAATGGAAAAGAATCTACGAGATTCTGCGATCAAATTATTTTGGAGAAATCTGCCATCAAGCCGATTCCAACCGAATAGATCGACTAGCCCTCAGTCTGTCAAGAGGGCTACAGAGTGCGCAAGACATAAAACATCATTGAACTTACACTGCTGGAAGATTCATCAATGTTCATGTGATATGTGGTCTATCGGTCTGCCACAAACGGCAGGTCGCAATGTCTGGCAATCATTTAGAGTTGTCTAAATTTTCGCCAAGATGTCTAAACGCCAATTCGGTCGCACTTCAGCGCCAGCTTCTTGTAGGCTTTGGCGATTTCACTGTCTGAAGCACCCCGATCTACTCCGAGGACCTGCAAATTCCATATTTACATGAAATGATACTCACTGTCACTCATGTAATTGATCAAAATTCATCAAATATACAATCAACATATATGACTCATATGTATATATATATATATATGATTCTATATACAAACTCCTTCCTCCGAAAGTCAAGTACATAAGGACACACCGCCAACTGCAGCGAAGCCAACACGAGAAATGACTGGCGTGGCCTTGTAGTAATCCTCAGATTTGATATCTGGAGATCCCGGCATCCTCAGATGCCTCCAGAATTCCTGGCGCGAACCGCGGCTGAACACAGACTCAACACAGGGGAGGAAAAAATCAAAGAGAAACAAAGAGAGATGTTTTGGCAAATTATGGTACAAATTATGGTACTTATACGATCTTAAAATCTCATAATATCATTTAATATCTATGTGTTTATGGTGTGGTACTGGATTCCTGGATGGTAATGGTCTTTGCATAAATCAGAAACGACAATCAATGACCATCCCAGGGAAACGACCAGCTGCTCAGTCCTGGGGCTCATCACCCGCACCTGAGAGCACACGTTCTGTCTGGCCAATGCAACTGACTCCACAAATGTGGCTTTGAAGTCACTCCAATTTGGTACTTTCGCGTCACACCTGAATTGATTTTTGGTGCATTCGCTTGCCAAACTGAAATGGTTGGTCAGCAAAATCTTGGTCTAGTTTCTTGTACATTTGCTGTGAAATGCTTTGTTTAGCACTTAGATAGCAGTTAGCTCTATACATGCGGACAAACAATTGGATTGAACAATTGGACGGATGTGGATGGATATGCCTCCATGGATATACCTCCATGAGAGCATCTTAATCTATCTAAAATTCTTATTCTTATTAAAGTCATCCAGAATCCAGACATTGGATGCACGTTCTAGGCAGCTGATCGCCTTGCCAAGTCACCCTCACCTCCAAGGATGGGACGCAACAACGCTTGAGCCGGGCACCGTGGGTCACACTGGGTCACTGCGGGTCAGTGTGGGTCAAGGATGCACTGAGGTGGACTTTCACACAGGTCAGGCAGGTCATAAAGAAATCTTCAGGCCTACAACACGCAGAAGTTCTGGTCACACACTCCTCAAGTTGCTCAAGAATTCTGGAGAGTTCGGCTAACACAAACGAATCTGCATTTCTTACAGGTGCACGCATCCCTGCTCCTGCACGGGCGGAAACCCAGTGAGACAGTGCACACTGTCTTTGGTGAAATGGGCGCATTGCCACGTAAATTCAGTGCTCTCGCAAATTCTTGGCTTCTGGATAATCTATCACGCTGCTGAAAAGACACAAGATGCGCAACAAAACATGTCATTAAACTTAATTAAACCATATGCTTGGCTTCTCACATCTACTTAGCCACCCGGCCTACAGCCACCCGAGCATTATGCTTTGGTCCCATGGAGGATTTACCCCGAAGAAAAGGGACAACAGGTGTTTCACTCTTGAGCAGGCATTCGTCGGAGTGATTGCCGTAGCGACATGCCTCCAACGTAGCATGTCAGATTTTGGTGCTTAAGAGTGCTCAAGCACAAAAAGGGATTACCAATGATGAAGTCTTTGCAAAACCTCTAGATTCTACCATGAGCCTTTGCAACCCTGCCTTTTTGCCACCACCTCTGACCATCGAAGTCAACCCATCTGCACGAGGTTATTCTCTTCCAATGATCACCTCGAATTGTGAATCAAGCACGTTTTACACAGGCCATCACAGGACCTCATTCACCAGAAATCTGCCTTTACTGGAGCTTTGTGTAGAGCGACATTCAGGCTAGATTTCCCACTTCAAGTTTTGAACACTTCAAGCTGAAGCTCTGAATGACCCGCCACCCACTTCATGCAGCCCAGAAACGAAGAAGCCCATAGAACCAATGAGCACGTACTTCAGCCACGGATAGTCATTCAACCTGCCCATTCAGACGACACGGGATCTCACGACGTCTTCACGAGTTATGTCTTGAAGACATTTACGGAGTTTCCGAGCATCCCACCAGATGGTGACCATCCCGACATAAGGCAAATAGGCGTGTGCCTTGGTTCAATCCAAATCCATAGGCTTCAAGACCAGCTCTGTTTTCCTCACAGCTGGGGTTGCTACCCGACCCATTATCTCTTTCTTGCTGAGGAATAGCTGCCTTGCCGCATAGAGAGTTCTGTCATCTACCTGCAAGGCACAAGGGCTGGGCTGGTTAGGACATTGCGAAGTGTGGAAGTTCTCTCTAGCCGTTCAAAGATAGCAAGGCGAGGTGTCTAGTTTCATCTGATGTGCAAAGCTAAGCTATCCCAGTTCCAGCCTGATTATTGTCACCTTTTGTGAGCATAGCAAGTTTTCCATCCTGACTTTTGNCAAAGCTAAGCTATCCCAGTTCCAGCCTGATTATTGTCACCTTTTGTGAGCATAGCAAGTTTTCCATCCTGACTTTTGAACTTCTGAAGATTCATGAGGAAACAATCGTGTTTGTTGCTCTCGCCAATCCTCCAAATACTCTCAGAACAAAAATATGTGTTTAAAACAAGTACGGGAAGCACCTGGCACTCCAACAATCTGAGCAGCGGACTGCCTTTTCATGTACATTCATCATTCTATGAACGATCGGGATGTCCTGGCAGTCTTACAAAGAACAAAGAAACAGTATCAATGATTACCTGTCNGCGGACTGCCTTTTCATGTACATTCATCATTCTATGAACGATCGGGATGTCCTGGCAGTCTTACAAAGAACAAAGAAACAGTATCAATGATTACCTGTCAAACAATATCGGGATAAGGGGGAGTTTGTGACGGTTTCAGAATATGACGGCCATGCTGAACAAGAAGTCATCAGCTTTCAGTACTCTGCAACGCGCCAGCTGCGCTCTGCCCTCGATCTGGAAAACAACGATATCACCCGGTTTGAACCTGAATCTGCGTGGATCAGAATGTCGTCCAGGACAGATGTTGGGAACATTTCTCCCACAAGCCAAAAAGACAAACAGGCCGATCTCTCGTGAAAGTGCAGAAGGACACTTTGCAAAAGCGTGCGGGAGAAAACCACTTGTAGACTGAGATCATTGCGGCTCTGAAAAGAGAGTAAGAAACCTGNTCTCGTGAAAGTGCAGAAGGACACTTTGCAAAAGCGTGCGGGAGAAAACCACTTGTAGACTGAGATCATTGCGGCTCTGAAAAGAGAGTAAGAAACCTGGCGCACAAACTCGTTCGGCACTCGGCAGATGGAAAAAACTAGGAACTTGCAGACTCCGAATCGTTCCAAATTGCAGGTGAACGGAATTCATTCGAATCGAAAATCGTGACGAGGTCTCTCTGTCAGTCAACATGAAATGTCCCGAGATACCATCGCAACGTACTAGTACTTATAACATCTTTAACATCTTATAACTATATATAGTTCTTTAACATCTTTAAACAGTTTTAATGAACTAACATGAACTAACTATAATTAACTATAGTACTTGAAACAGTTTATATAAATGAACAGCGATGCAGCAACCATCAGTAACCTTTGGCACAAGCAGTGCAACCGAGAATCAAAATATCTCCTCTCTGTAGCCCTGGTTCCATGCTACCACTGAGCACAACAACCTGGGCGTTCCACTGGCGTTTCACCATATTTCACCATGCTTCACAAGCATCAATGGAATATTGAAGTTCTATTGAAGCTGTGTACTGTATAAACCACTTTGGCCCAAGAGATCCCAAGAGTATGTCATGTATGTATAAATATGTATAAATTTGTATAAACTCTTTGTGCTGATTTCATGAATTCGAATGGCAGCATACATTGAACTTCAACTCAGTCACGGTACACCATGGTTTCAGGCGCCAAAAAAAAAACAAGGTGCATAGATAGGTTTTGAGTACTAAACATATACACTTTGTCTGCCATGTATGAGTCAATGAGGGCCCACGCTTTTTGACCGCAGGATCTAGATTAANAGGTGCATAGATAGGTTTTGAGTACTAAACATATACACTTTGTCTGCCATGTATGAGTCAATGAGGGCCCACGCTTTTTGACCGCAGGATCTAGATTAAGAGTCATCCGGCTGACTAAGAGCCATTAAGAGCCTATCAGATCCCTTATTGCAAACACACTCTACAAGCGTTGCAAAATCGCCTAATGTCTAGGCTTCGCAGACCAACTTGATATCTTAATCTTGATATTATACTCTGAGACTATCTAAGACTGTTAAAGACTCCAGAACTGCACTGCCAGGACGCAGTGCACCTTCTGTCATTTGCCAACTTGGAGCCAGTTGCTGTCAGTAACAGCCTGGGCTCCCAGCCACTGGGCTTTCACTCTTTGTGACAACCATCAGTCCCTTCCAAAGCATCAACGCAGAGAAGACGATGCAGCCCAAATTCAGCACCTTGAGAAAGCTCAGCTTACGGGGGTCAAAAGTTCNTGACAACCATCAGTCCCTTCCAAAGCATCAACGCAGAGAAGACGATGCAGCCCAAATTCAGCACCTTGAGAAAGCTCAGCTTACGGGGGTCAAAAGTTCTGTGATTTCCAGGTATCGAAATAGAAGCTGCACCGAAGAAACAAAATAGTCCTAGCATATCCGGACGGTCTACGAACTCTGAAAGTTCCCTGGCATTTCGAGCTTTGCAATATTGATAAATAAGGTCCTGCCACCCACCAGCCCTGGAACCTGTGTCAGGAAGGACCTTGGCCTCTTGGCCAAATCTCGGAACTCACCCACATACTGCTGAAAAGAGTCCTTTGTGAAGGTCGGGTGGATTGACCACAAAATACTTCAAAAATCTTCAAAACATGGTCCAAAAAAACATCATCCTTGGGCAACCTGAGGCACCAGCCATGCTGCTCTGCTGCTCGGATGTCCCGTCAGCGGCAAAACCCAGCCAGCAGCACCTGCAAATTCCATCGGCAACAAAGAAAGATCGTGAGAAAAGCACAGAAAGAGAATCAACGAGATGCCAGATGCCAGCTTTAGCTATTTTGTATGACCGGCAGCACGGCTAAAACTTAAAATAAGTATAAATAAGTACCATGACATAATACTATGCAGTCGATGAAGTGGAAGGCACTGTGGATGTCTTAGCCCAGCACACTGTGGTGCGCCAGCCGCGAAGCCGACAGGAAAAGGCCTGAATTTCCTGACACCTTGAACCAGTTGATCAAAAAAATCCAACGCAGCTTCTGTTTCAAAATCCAACTCAGCAGTCCACGATAGAGTATGTCCTGACTGTCCCTTGTGCCAACTTTGTCTGCATCCTTAGGCATCCTTCTTCCAGGTCGGATATTGGTTTTCTTTTTCCGGTCGCAACGTTTCATGTTTAGACCGAGCTGGCCTTCCACTGGTGCGTTTAGCCAGATGTCAATTGAAAGGCATCATTGCTCTGTGAAACATGTTGACCTGCCAAATCAGACAACATGATCTGTTGGCAATCCGAGTTCATTTTGGAGTTCCAATTTTTTGACCCGTAGCAATCTGCAGGATGCTGGCCGCTCAACATTGCCTCAGCAGCCGGAGCAGCACTGAACATGGATTTGCGCAGAGAAAACCGCAGTGTGAAAAGAATCCTCCGACCCCGGCCCAAGAAGGGTGAGGGCGTCTCAGAATCAAAAGCTAATTAGTTTCTCAACAGCACACCAATCGCAATGGAAATCCATCAAAATTGCAGACAGAACTTTGTCCCTCGTTTTGTCCGCGGGTTTCGTTGCTTGTATTGTTTGTTTTGTCTGTTTTGACAAAATTGAGTTCCAATGTTATCCAGAGTCCAAGTATATCCAAATAATCCAAACAGGCAAATTCAGTGCAAGTATGGGTTTGGAAGGGGCATCGCCGTTTGCGAAGCCCTTCGAAGTACATCAACATATATGTACTGATTGCTCCAGTTGGAACTGACAGGAGAAGGCTGATGCCTGGTGCTACCAAGCAGGACGATTCCCAAGAACAGCACAAATATCTACACATTTCTAAAAGTCCATTGAAATTGTCCCTGTGGCATCAATTGTTTGTTTCCGTCCAGCCACAGTTTAACCTTGCTGCCCCTACTCGGCAGAGCCTCCCGGTGACATCCCAAGGTGCTACAGCATCAACTCGAGCTGGACGGCCGCTCATCCTTCCCGGCGATAGTGATGATAGTGGTGCTTTCGGACATGCCAACATAATTACCAAAATCCTTTTCCCACACACACGGAAAGGTCACGATCGCATATGATCGCAACTTACCCCGTTCAATGAGTTGATTTCAACGGCAGTGCAGGGAACACGCCACCCCAGGTCTTAATGTGGTCCAGGCCTTGACTTCTGTCATGAAAACCGCATTGTGATCCATTGTGACATGTCGAAGCAACATGAAGAGTCATGAAGCAACCTCTCTTGGAACATCTTGGAACCTGTTTTCGATCTCTCCAGGGGGACGTGGCAGAGCAGCATCCGCCAAGTCTACCTCCTGCATCCGGAGGGATTCAAGTGACATGGGCAGCAACAAAGAACAACACAACAGTGACTACAGTGTACACGTAGGATGGTGTAGGCACAATTGCAATAATTTCGGATCCGTTTACATGGAGATTCCTTTGACATCCTTTGACAATCTTTTACAGATTGACACATTCTGGAACACTTTGAGAGCATGAAAGCCATTGGACATGTTGCATCCTGGGTTCTACTTTGTGGACAGCTGGAGTGAAAGCATGTGAAAGCTACATTTCCTTCAGCAACTACCCCCAATTATCCCCCAATTCTGAGGCCACAGGTTAAGATCTTGCTACTTGTTTCCTGAGGAGTTTCGTGCATAGGCATCGAAAAGGCAGTGATCTTTATCCAACGCATCTTGGATCATCTTGGCCCATTTCGCATCAGGAGGGCTGCGGACGTAGCTGCGACGAGCTTCCCACCCTCGACCCAACCTGCGTCACGGTTGGAAAGCCTTGAATCGCCTGCACAATGGCCTAGACTTTGCGACAGATCCTGGATGATCCTGGCACATTGCGAGGTGCGGTGAACCTGCTCTTTGATCTTCCATCAAGTCAACAAACGAAGACAACCTAAGTAGAATTAAGACAGTAGAGTAGATATGCATACATGGATGAGTATGGTCATCATTGAGGTTGATTTCCGAAATAGAAGGGATCACTTTGGGTCGCATGACTTCTGCCTGCAACCTTGCTGGGAATGAGTCTCGCTGACTGGGAAATTGCATCTTTCTGTAAATTAAGTAAAGCATATTCATAGCGTATTGTCCGCGCAATGGATGCAGCACCAACCACCAAACAAGATGCAAGGCTTTTGAGCGCCCAAACCCTTCTCAAAAGTTGTTACCGGTAGGTGGTTCAATTTGTGCTGATGGTACTCAACTTTGGGACATCCCGGATCCAATTTAGATGCATAAGATGATCCAATAGGCGTTTATGTTTCTGATATGTTCTAATCACATTTTATCCGTGACATTTAGATTACGGCTCGACAGTATGGCTTCAGATCATTCAGAAGAAGGGTTGGAGGGCTTGCTGATTCAACCGTGGGACAGCATTTTGGGCAATCGAGCCCAGTACCAAATATATTTGTATACTACACACAAATGGTCTGAAATGAATTCAATCTCTTCAAAAGGGTATGGATCGAGGGTATGGATCGGGGGTATGGATCAGGGGGTATGGATCGCCTGTGGGTCTGGGGTATGGATTGGGACCTTGCATTTTGAGCTGCAGCCATATATAGAATTCTTACACGATTTCATTCATCCAGTTTACAACCAAATTGAAAATTAGATACCCTTTTTGAATCTATTTGAAGGAATTTACAGGATCAGGATACACCAAGTGACACTGGATTGTCTTTAACCTCACCCGCTCACATCCCTTCACTGCTTCCCATGCCAATTGTTTTGGACATGCTGCAGGACTCCATTCGAGACCTCACAAAAGGCCACACGGCCCGATGGCCACCCACAGCTGCCTCCAGGTAGTCCTCATGTTTTCATGAGTTGGGATCCTTGTAAGACACCGTCAGAAACTGGCCACTCACGAGAGAAGCAAAGTAGCGATGGCAACCATCCCGCCAGGTCCATTCCTGCAGCTCCTTCCTCCATGCAATGGACACAGGAGGAAATTCCTCACCATCCGCCATTTTCCGAGCATAGTCCCAGACTTTCTGCCATCGAGGTTTCACTTTTCGTCTCCATGGACTAATTAGTCTCGCATCTGCTAATGCTAAGAAACGCTTGGAGCCCAGACCCGCAGGTCTTCGTGAAAGATGCAAAACACTGGTAGGCTCTGGGCCTAGAGCTGCCTCATGCCGCCGGGAACTGTAGACCTCAAGCCCAGCGATGGCATCAGAGCAGCGGGTCTCTCTTTCTTTAGCCTGAATCTCGTGCCAACGGAGTAGTATCATCTGATTGGCTAGCAACGCTGCATATGCAGTGCAAAGGCTACCTTCATCGGCTAGCAGTCGATCCGGGGTCGTCTGCTTACCGCCCAAATGCTCAAAGACCGCCTCGGCACACAGCGGAGTCTCTGGTCTTCTTTCAGCATCTAAGGCCTTCTGTTTCACTTGAGGCCAGGATACTCCCCCCAGTCGCAGTGCACTACGTGCCACATGTAAACAGCTTGGATGGAGCAGAGCCTCCTTCCAACCGGGCATCCCTTCACAACTTCTTCTCTGCTGCCAGGGTATACCGAAGTGCGGCCGGACATCTGTGGCAGAACTGTCTTCCACAAGGGCGAGGAGGCAGAGTGGCATAAACAACCAGAGCTGCACAAATGACATGGCGACAATTTGAGCAGTGGATGCTCTAAGACTGCACTGCACACGGACTGTCCCACATCAGTTGCAATGAGTATGACATCCCAAGATTCATACCGGGCAAATTCCGAATCCGATAGGACACTCATGCAACAAACTAACGGAGAATCCAACCTTTTTTGCAAAATAATTCAAGCATTATTCGAATTAGCTTGCTAGGTACCAAAGCGGCTTTGGAGCACATAAAAAGAGATGCAAAAGACTGAAGACTTTAATATACTTCGTAAATTCAATTATGCTCATATGACATGCCCTCTGGCTGACAGCATCCGAATATGCACTTCTCTTCCACAAGTAAGATCATTGAAGCAATTATTGGTGTTTACATCCCCAGTACATCCCCATAATAACCCAACCAAATAACCATTACCCTCTGGTTGTTTAACGTAGGGAACTGGAAAATCACCATTTTTAGCGGGTAAATCATAATTTGTATCATCACTAGATGGGCCGTTTTCTATAGCTATATCAAATAACCAGAAGGTAACTCCGCTATTCTTGATTACATCCCCATCGTACCTATCCCTGGCCAGCAATCTCTAAAAGCCTGCGGAGATCAGCTCAGGTTGCCGCCTGAGGAGCACGTCCGGATGGAAGAAAAATGGAAAGTGCCCAATGACTATTGACAAATCATGACAAATCATGATAAATCATGATAAATCAATGAACATAGAGACATAGAGTAATATAGAGTAATACTGTTGGCATTTGACATATTTCTCCCTCACTGGCATTCTGCTAGCTTTGAAATCCGCCGGCCTGCCGGCGTGTCTGATTGGAAGGTGTTGTTCCTGTTCTGTTCTTGGCTTGTACTTGTTCCTTTGTTCTCCTGCGGCAACTTTTTNCCCCCTCCCTACTACTCTACTACTAATACTACTACTACTAATACTAGTATTAATACTAGTATTAATACTAATACTAATACTAATACTATTACTATTCCTACTACTACTCTACTACTACTACTACTACTACTGCTGCTACTACTACTACTACTACTACTACTACTACTACTACGACTACGACTACTACTACTACTACTCTTCCTATTACTACTGCTACTACTAAAGCTAGTACTAGTCCTAGTACTAGTACTACTAATACTCGTACTAATCCTAGTCCTAGGACTAGTACGAGTACTAATCGAAGGAAGTTTAGAAGTCTATACTTCCGTGTTACGGAATTTCATCAGCAATTCACTTGATTGGCAATTCACTTGATTAGCAATTCACTTGATTAGCAATTCACTTGATTGGCAATTCACTTGATTAGCAATTCACTTGATTAGCAATTCACTTGATTAGCANNNTAGCAATTCACTTGATTAGCAATTCACTTGATTAGCAATTCACTTGATTAGCAATTCACTTGATTAGCAACTCACTTGATTAGCAATTCACTTGATTAGAAATTCACTTGATTAGCAATTCACTTGATTAGCAATTCACTTGATTAGCAATTCACTTGATTAGCAATTCACTTGATTGGCAATTCACTTGATTAGCAATTCACTTGATTAGCAATTCACTTGATTAGCAATTCACTTGATTAGCAATTCACTTGATTAGCAA
>BGPT01000821.1:214428-237194 GCA_003297045.1 Symbiodinium sp. clade C Y103 | reverse complement strand
TTGCTAATCAAGTGAATTGCTAATCAAGTGAATTGCTAATCAAGTGAATTGCTAATCAAGTGACTTGCTAATCAAGTGAATTGCTAATCAAGTGAATTGGTAATCAAGTGAATTGGTAATCAAGTGAGTTGCTAATCAAGTGAATTGCTAATCAAGTGAATTGCTAATCAAGTGAATTGCTAATCAAGTGTTGCTAATCCCAATCCTATTTGTCCGTAACTCGGAAGATTGCTTCCCAACTTCCTTTGATGATATGTGTGTATATTATCAATGTAATATCGACGTAATATCGATGTGATATCCTATGATATCCTCCTTTCGGACTGAACATGATCTCCAACTTTGAAGATTGAAACATTCCGTGCATCGAAAGCAGAGCCGTGATTCGTTACCGGATGAAACGAGGTCAAAATCCTCAGACGCCTGATTGCACTTGGGGGCCTGGGTTTGTCATTGTTTGTTCATGTTTTCGCCGTGATATTTGCAGAATTTGAGGCTATGGCTGATTTTCACTCCACTGCGATTGTTATGGAACATGGGTTTTACATGATATAACACGTGTTCCTCCTGCATTTGGTTCTTTTGAGTATCTCTAGGTTCCAGTCCAAAACGCTACCTGAGGCGGCTTATCGAACAGTTGGCGCAACTTGGTCAGGGCCGAGGTGCCATATTTTCACCTCCAGAACAGGATGTTTTCAATCGCAACCATTGGCAACTTGGTGTTGAGGATCATTTATGGCAATAGTGGTTTTATGTGGGTAAAACAACAAAAAACCACCCAGAAATTGTTTTTACCACCATATACCACCTATTCATTGTGAAATTGGGGATGGTTTATTATTGTTTTACCACGATTTTTGGGTGAATGCCACATGAATCTGACAGATTCTTCCAGGTGGTGCGCCTGGCATGCCCGGTGGCATGCCTGGTGGCATGCCACCAGGCGGAATGCCTGGGGGTGAAGTGATTCGATTGACAGAAGAAGAGAATGCTGCGGTCCAGTCCTTATTTCATCCGAATCCTGACAAACATAGAATAGTGCACTTGAAGTCTCCATAGGTATGCGATTTAATGATGTTTATAGAGCTTTGGATGGCTTTGCATTTGCTTTGCGAATATAATCAATAGTGAGTGCAACGGCAATATTTGACAACACAAACTGCCAAAACCCTTGTGTCTATACAAGCTATCTCAGAACTTGTTGGTTCTTCATCTACTTGCGTGGGTCTGAAAATAGGACACCTTATAAATTTGATGGTGAACCAGTTAACCATCATTTTCCCAATAGTTTCCCTGATATAAATTGGATCACCTATTTTCAGCCACACCTACACGATTCTCAAAGCATACCAATCTGTTGTCCACTCCTGTCAGCTTCACCAGTGGAGATTGAAGATAAGGTGGAAAGACTGGCAGCGCTTGGCTTCCCCAAGGAAATGGCTGCACAGGTGCGAGACCATGCACTACTCCACAATTTCCATGGATGTACGTCAAATTTGGGACCGGGGACCCCCAAGAAATTGGTCATACTTTTTGGTAATTGAACAAACGGAATTCTTGGCGGTACTCCATGGTTTCCCCATCACACCAAATCCTCTTTCACCTCTCCGACCTGCCAGGCGTACCTGGCATGCGACAAGAGCGAAGAGCTTGCAGCGAATTTTCTCTTTGACAATGCCGGTGATTGAGGCGGATCCGGAGGATCCCCCCAGGGATGTTCCGAGAGATTGGGAAGATGAATGGCCAGATGACCGTTTGGGAAATTGAAAGGCCAGATAGAGACGCTGCAAGTTTGAACCAATTTTTAGATGCAATCACTGAAAATGTGTCAACGATCACTAAATGATAGTTGATGATTACTCTTTTTCGAAGGCATTTTTATCCAATAAGGTCAGCTTCTCAGCTCTTCATGTGTTTGGTTGATTTTTTTTAGGTATTTTTGGACAATGCCGGCAGCAAGTGCGACCAACCAGACCAGTGTAACATGTGAAACGCTGCTGTGCAGGTCGACGCTTGCGAAAAGTGAGAGGGTGGCTTCAGATGATTCGTTGTGAGTTGCTAAGTAAGTAATAAGCATAGTTATCCTTTGGTAAACTAACATAACTATGGAAAATCACAATTTTTAATGGGAAAATCCACTATAAATGGTCATTTTCAATAGCTATACGTTTAATTACCAGAGGGTATAGTATAACCCACTTAGAATGTATACGGAATATCCATGAATATCCCCACTTGTTCATGTTTTTCTTTTTTTTGTCTGGAAAACATGTATTGTTGATCGATTAGAAGTTCTGTTTTGAAAGGCGCGGAAGAGGTCAACATTTCCGTGCTTCAAATGAAAGCTCGGACAGCAATGTACAGAAATGGTGATGTCACCCGCAAACGCATTGCATTTCACTTTGTGAAGCCTGGCCAAAAGAGTTTTGCAGAGTTTGCAGCTGCCAAAAAGCGCCCTTGGTCCTCATGATCTTTCACCAGTTCCTTCCAGAGTTGTACCCAAAAAAAGGGTCTTGCCAAGGAGTCAGCAGCAATTCGCGGTGAGCGTTGATGGGTCAATGTACATAGCAGATCATAGTGTGTTAGCTCCAAGTGCAATCAAGAAAATCACAAGGTGTGATGGCATGTATGAAAATCAGAGCCATGCTGGGAGAGTTAAGCATGGCAAACAGCGCTGTTACTGACTTGCACGTGGAAAGCATTCTCCTGGCAATTGCTCTGAAGTTTCTTGGTGCTTGTGCTCAATATGGAGGTTTCCTAAAATAGGGGTACCCCCAAATCATCCATTTTAATAGGATTTTCCATTATAAACCATCCATTTTTGAGTCCCCCAGCCATTAGGAAACCACCAATTGGCGCAGTGATCGGCACCACTGCGGCACCAAGGATTTCCAACTTCGAACGCTTGGGTTGGACGCGCTCCACGGATGAGGACTTCGACGTGTACTGGGCCTCTGTGCATAGTGTCAAATCCTTAGACGATGCTGTGCCAAAGACGTATAGTTAACATATGTTAACATGCAAAAAACAGTTTGAAGTCCAGCAAAAAAAAAATAAGATGAGAATTCCGACTTTGCGCATCTTCTATTTTTTCTAGGATTGGAATCGTCGAATGTGTTCAGCCCATAGAGATGACAGAATGTCCATAGAGATGATGACTTTTCAGGCCCTGCTTACACTGAGGTTCGAGGGCTTTTCAATCCAGACAATTTGTCAAAACGGCTCCGGGACGGTCAGGCCAGGTTCAAGTCGAGAAAAATTATCCGGAACTCCAGGGATTTTATCGGATGATGGCCATCAATCCATAGGGATTGATATAGTACCCATGGGCATTATAAGGATTCCCATTGTGGGATGGATGACTATAGCTCTTTGATATCCTTTTATGAGATGTACAGAGCTTTTTTCTTGGTGTTGATTGTTTCTTCTTAGCAGAAGTTTGATTGGATTTTGCAAACCTGTGTCTACCTTGCCAAACGGCCGCATGATTGGCTGTGGCTGCTGCAACTGCTGTGTCTTGCAGGTGGTGAACCACTTTCCCAACCACTATGAGCTTACCAGAAAGGACAAAAAAGATTTCGTTTTTTGCGCTATTTGGTGGTGTAGATCTGCAGTCAAGTACCATAGGATTATTGGGGATGGTATGGACTACAGTAGTCAATACCCATGGTGGGACTGTGTTTTTGGGGAGGGGCAAGTCAATACCAGCGACGACGAGGACCTCATGGCAAGGAACATCAAGCGGTACCGACGTGAGCGAGAGCGCCAGGACATGACGTGCACATTGAGTCATGACTGGGAGAACTTTCATATACTTTCATGGTGAAAATGATCAGAAATCCCATGGATCTAGGAGCATCCCTGATGGACAACGCTGTACTAAAAAACCGTCGAATGGGACATTGGAGAGCTCACCGATTTTGGATCAATTGATGATTTGGGACTGCAATTAGAAATGACACCAGCCAAGACAAGACCTCTGGACTCGAGTGGTGTTGCTTTTCTCTTTCTTGTTGGACAGGAGCAGTTGGCTGTGGCAGAGGAGCGAGTTTATGGGAGCTTCTGTTTCTAGGTAGTTGAAGTTTAGCCAACATCGGGAACACAATGCCATCCAGCTGAGCCAAGCCAGGGCATGGACCTGAACCTGTCGAGAAAGAAAGGTCAATCAGAGCCAAACCTCGCGAGCAGCTTTGAAGCTTGGAAAATGGCTGGGAAAATGACTGGAGAGGACGAATAGGTCAATGTTTGGACATGTTTTTTTTTTTTTCAGATCCTTTCAACAGGAGGTCTCAAATGTGTCACAATTTGACTGCAAAAATAAGTTCCGCAGCCCGCACAAAGAGCAGTTGGGGGTGCAAGCATAATTTTGTTGTATCATGTTGCATCCAAAGCTAAGGAAAGAGTACCGCTGGAGTGGGTGCCAGCGTCTCTTGCCTCAACTTATTCTATACACATAATATCATCCATACAATACGAGTATATCATACAGTATATCTATACGTCTATATACATATATAATCATATATATATATATATATGTATATTATATATTTATATACTATATTCTACTATACATATTTATATATAAACCATATTATATGTATATTATCTATGTTATTCAATATACATACATACATATATATATAAATAACGCATACCACAGTGAATTCCCGAGTTTGGTGCAATCCTCAAAACTGCCGAGCTTAAACCCAGGACTTATTCACTTCCGAACGACTATGCGTTGTTTGTCGAGGCAGCAATCATCTTCGAATTCGCTTTCCTCCAAACTGCCTAGTGTACTGGTGATGACATGAGTCTGGGTTTAGGGGTGTTTAGTATTAGGGGGATGAGATTATTCTGGGCCAATGATGACCCACAGATTTGACACAGAGCTCTTGGCTGTGAACATGCCACGCAAGAGAGGAGGAGCAGTGCAACCTTGCAATGTTTGAAAGATCCCTCTTGCAGGAGTTTCGGAAGAGTCCGAACTCAACATGGATTGCAAAACCAACAGGCACTACGAATAGACAGAAGCTGTGGAATTGACTTCAGACTCAACAGAAAAAACACAAACGACCGACTTTACTACAAACAATGAAGACACTCAGAGATGGATTTGACATTTGAGGCCGTGTAAACACAACATGTGAAGGCGAGCAAACTTTTGTTACTTTCAGTAGCCGCCGCTGATGAAAGAGGCAAAGCACAGGGCCGTGGAATTTTTCTGGTCTCGAAACTGTCGGATCCTTAGTCACCTCCAGCTTTTTTGGCCTGTTGTTTGGACTATGGCACTTGTATGCAATTGTAGCAACCTGAGGAACCAACTCAAGAGGTGGTCGAATCCTGCCCAGAAGGACTGGCATATGCAAGAATCGTTTCTTTTGGGTAGCAAAACCGTTGGCATTTTTGGTGCAGGAGAAAAACCAACAAGGTCAACCACTTCCCTTCCGAGAGCCATACATCATCTCACGCACGGGTCCAAGATTGTCCAAGGTCCAAGGTTGAATCCTGAAATGGGATCAAATCAGCTCAGGGGCGTGTCGGAAAAATATGAAAAAACAGGTGTTGAATGTTGAGATCCCAGAGTTGCATCAGTCCTAGGCTACATCAGTGATCCATTACTTGTGGGCGGCAAGAAGTTCGACATGAGGCTGAGATCGGTACATTTTCTAGGGGTACACGGTCGAATTTGCAATGCAGATTGATCAGTGCCAGGCTGTATGTCTTGGTCACAAACTACAAACCATTGAAGGTGGGCTCCACTGCTTTCCTGGTGACCTATTGAAAGACTTTGAAAGCCATGTCAGTGTTGCAAAGTTCGGACACTTGGATGGTCCCAAAGATGTCCAAAGAAAAGGAAGGCCCGAAAAATGAAAACCCCAAAGGCTGGATATTGGTTTGAGCGGGAAGCCTTTTTGGGATAGGCGTCACACAGGTCTCCTGCAGCAGCCTTTAGCTCGAGTGCCCCAAAAGGCACCTGTGGAGCCAGTTGGCGCCTTCCATGTTGTAAGATTGCGCCGGAAACTGCTCCGCTTGTACCTGGACTTACCCGTTGGAGCTGGCATGTTGTCGGTTCAAGGGGACATCCACAGGAGAGCCACAGATTTTCCGGACATTTCCCTTCATCACATCCATGGATATTTGCATCTATAATATATCTGCACGAAAGAGTGTCACGGACGACACACCACAACCATGTAACATCATGTAGGTTGTGTCATGTTCGGAACTCGTGTTTCACATGTGTACTGCAAGTTTATCTCAGAGGAAGCTTAAATGGTGTGATAATGTGTGATATGATATGACTCATATCTTGTGATTCTGTGACAGGAATTTACTCGGACTGATGGTTCCCAAGAGAGGCAGACTGACATTGAATTGCCAGAGCTCTTGAGGTGTTGTGCTCCTGTGAAAGCCCGTTGTTGACTCTGCTGGGTCAGCACTAAAGAATATGGAGCAGCTTGCACCGTTTTTTGACTGCACTTCAGTGGTCATGAGCCAAGCCTTATCCTTGTCACAGAGCAAAGCCAAGCACAGGTACCCTCTGGTAAACTAAGATAGCTATTGAAAATGGCCATTTATAGTGGATTTTCCCATTCAAAATGGTGATTTTCCATAGCTATGTAAACGTTTACCAGAGGGTATTTCTTGCAGGACGAATGTTGGTTCTCCACTCTGGTTGAGTGGAGGGGTGAGTCTTTCTTTTCGTGTCGCAGATGTCGCGTCGCGGATGTCGAGGCTTGGTGTCTTCTTCCTGGCGCAGAATATCTGCCCGAAGGTCTTCGCAGGCATTGTCCCTGAGTTCCTCGGCTCAGATCTTGGGAAGTGGGAACTGGTCATGTCACTTACCCCCTGGTAAACTAACATGGCTATGGAAAATCACCATTTTGAATGGGAAAATCCACTATAAATGGCCATTTTCAATAGCTATGTTAGTTTACCAGAGGGTAGCTGCGCTAGCATGCGCCAGCCTAAATGTATCTAAATGTACTTAGATGCAATTACTTAGATTTACTTGGAACACAATGATAAACAGGAGAGGCCAGGAGGCGGGCCATGAGTATGAACCCTTGTCTCACTGGAATGTTACCAGGCAAGGGTTCAAGATGCTTCAGTCGTGGAATCACTCGATCTGGGAACTTGCCACAGATCAGCTGCCACCCCGGTTTTGCCGCGCTAAGTTCTGTTTTGAGTTTCCTGCCTCTCATCCTGACGGCCATCACCTTCTTCGTCATGCCTTGACCTTGGAGATTTTCAGGTCAAACTGTCACGGACCCGGGTCGATGCTGGTAAATGCAGGTGAATGTGGTGTTTAGGCGAGACTTTAGTCAAAGAAAAGTTCCGATTCTACATGATTTGGCTATGGCTCAAAATTATGGTACCAAAAATGGCTCCATTTTTACTGGTAAATTCATATAAACCAACCAATTATAGGGTTTATAATTTTGAGCCATACCCATTGAGCCATGTTTCAAACGATTTTGGGTGGTTTTGATCAACCCGTGAAGGATGATGCGGAATGGGCTTGCTGAATTTCCCTGGTTCGATCCCAGGAAGAAGATCGGCGATGCTCAAACAGAAGCTGCCAGCGCTGCGTTGCTTGGGAAGGAGGCGGCTGATCGTTGAACCACTCATGGAATTAACCGCGAAAAACACTACTTTATTGTGGATGAAGGATTTAGATACTTTGCATATACATCTAAGGTCATTCAAGATCACAATGTATCACAAAGTATGTATATATTATTCTTATCTAAGTTTATCTATATTCATTTCTCACATGCATGTCTAAACCAATCTCAACCACCTGAGCAGTTTCAAGTGTGTCTTTTCCACAGCTCAAAAAAGTGCTCAGATCGCCTATGAATTACGACCGGAGGCTCCTGACTTTGACGTTGAGGATGAAACGGCAGGCAAACAAAGCTTGAAGGCGGGCTCGTGCTTCCCTGCTCACGCTATTGTTTAATGGGATGATTATTCAACCCTAATGGGGATATAGAGATTTAGTAGGGATATATAATGGGATTAATGGGCAAGGCAATCATATTCAATCCGTCAGAGCTTTCTGGCCAGAAGCGTGCAGGCTTTCTTACAAAAGAACAAGAAGCCCACTGCCAGAGCCTAGTGCTTCTGATGTTTGGCAGGAGGTACAACTTCACAATGGTGTGTGTCTGTGTGTAAACCATGCTTTTTGATGGAACCTGATGCTCGCAAAACATTCTTGAACTTGCACCTGGAATCTAGTTTGAATTGGGTTTGCTTTTCGAAAGGAGGTAGTGGGATTTAGTGGACACATGAGGTGATTGACTTCTACCAGAACTTTTGTCCTGCTTGTGTACCAGCAGCTCGAGACCGAGACTGAAAGGGCAACACAAATTCCAAGCACACAATAAGGAACTCTCGACATATCTTAAGGATTCTTAGGGACTTTTGCAATGGAGGCGAAGCAGATTGAAGAGCTGGCTGGCAGTGAAAAGTACAAGGACAAGGCACGTTGGAGGTCTATGCATTGAATGATATTTACGGTAACAGTTAAAACCTTAATAGGCAAGACCTGTTCGCCTTGTGTCATTAAATATTGTTGGTTTAGCACTGAGCTGCCACCAGCAGGTCAACTTCATGCTGGTCAATCTGGGATCGTTGGATGATGCGAAAAAGCAGCCTGGCAAAATGTCAGTCCTGGTGAAAAGCCAGCGATTAGCGACTATCAGCTTCTGTCTATCTCCTTCGCAACAGGAGATGCATGTGCATAGATACGTATATATGTATGTATACGTATACATGTATAAATATACATGTATATATGTATATATGTATATATGTATATAACTGCACATATTATATACATATATACATAGACACATACATACATACACAAACACACATAAACTGTCCATAGCGTCTCTCTCTCTCTCTCTATATATATATATATACATAATTATATATATATATATTATATTGCACATGTGTTTGTGTGCGTTGCAATTTTCGCCAATCTGTGCGTCCGCGGGAATGTGAACCACAGGGTTGGAAATCGACAAAACTGGACCTGTTCCTCGTTCCTAGGTACGCCAAAGAGCGTGAGCTACCAGGTGACTGTCAGTCTGTGTAGTACATGTGACCCGGGTAGGGATGTTACCCTTTTTTTAGGTGTGTCGGAAAAGGTGGGGGATACAAACCACCAATATGGCCTTTGGGGAGAAGGATGATAAACCTTGGATGTTCACGGTTCTCAGACAAATCCATACCCTCCAGTAGACTAACATAGCTATGGAAAATCACCATTTTTAATGGGAAAATCCACCTTAAATGGCCATTTTCAATAGCTATGTTAGTTTACCAGAGGGTATCACCTTTGAAGAGTTTTGGAAGATGATTTCTCCAGATGTTCAGAAACTCTCAGAAACTGGACATGTCACCACCAAGCGTGGCCATTTTGTCAGCAGGAAATGCTTGGCATGGCCACGGGCGGCCTCCTGCAGACTATGGCCTCAAGTGAGCTCGATCCCTGAAAAGGGGGTTGCTAATTGGTTCAATCTTTACAACCCTCTGGTAAACCATAGGAAAACCATAGGAAAACCATAGGAAAATGGTGATTTAATGGGATTTTAATGGGATTAATGATGATTTACAACTGGTAAACTAACAGTTTGCTATTGAAAATGGCCATTTATAGATGGTTTTAATGGGAAAATCCCCTATAGATGGAGGTTGTGATGGGAATATACCCTCTGGTAGACCAACATAGCTATTGAAAATGGCACTTTAAAGTGGATTTTCCCATTAAAACATGGTGACTTTCCATAGTTATGTTAGTTTACCAGAGGGTATATAGAATCTACCAAGTGGGATTGAACAGGTTTCGCAATTTCAAGATTCAATCTTCCAACCAGTAGATTGATGGGGATTACGGGGAAATCAACTATGTGAATCTCTGTCAAGCATCCAATTTTTGAATGATTGTTTGATGAATCAGCTTTGACCAGTGAGAATCTGATGTCATGCCTTTTTGGAATCTTTCGGAGGTACATTCCGCACAAGGACGGGCCACCTCTTGTCCCTTGTTTTCGGACAAACCCAGAGATGTCTCTGTTGCAGTAGCCGATTTTGTTTGAAGATGTTGCTGCGATCATGGCAGGTTCTCCTTGACGCGGATGGGAAGATCGTCAAGAACTTCTCAGTGAAATTGTCCGGGGGCACGGGATGATGTTTAAAGTTTGGGATTCAAGCCGAGAAAATCTACCACTCTAATAGGGAAAAATGAATAAAAATGGAAGAACACATAAGAAAACAGTGATAGTTCATTGGACGTTTGAGGTACCCGATTTTCATCTACTGCCCAGTGTTCAAAGCCGCAGTGATGCTCACCATAGATTGGGTCACTGTGCTCTTAGGCCATCCGACCTGGATGATTTGCTTGAGGGAAGCAAGAAGGACTCGTAGATTGGCGACACAGCAACGGATAGGAAATGAGACATGAAATGACTATGGGAAGTGACCAGAAATGGTGGAGCACTATGAATTGAAATCATTGGAATACATAAAGGAAATGATGCCGATATATCATAGATACCAGTAGGGCATGGCAATGAAATGTGATGATATGCTTGTATGTCGAGCTGGGTGCAGACTTTCGAGGGAAAGCGTTCCCTTCACAGCACAGCAACGCACCTGGCCTGGAAAAGGTGTGCCCCACGACTTGTGATATCAGGGATGACCAAAGATAAACCAATCAATTTGGTTTGCGCATTTGACACCGTTGGATTTGGGAGGTTCCTCAATTTTTGGACGCACCGTCGTACACCATCATACTTGGAAGAGTCACTTTTGATCACTTTTGTTCATTTTGCAGTGGCAAAAAGGCAGCTTGGAATGTCCAATGCTTGTGACAGCTTGTGACACCAAGACAACCCTTTGCAACCCCTGCAGGTCTTCTTGTACCGTGGCGGCTTTTGTCGTTTTTGCGCCACAGCCTTGGAAGATGTGCTTTGCTCACTGAAGTCGTTCAGTCATGGGAACACAACTCATCAGGTCGAGCAATATAGCACAGATGTTGCGGAGATCGACAACATCTTTGTGTGCGCTGGCGGTTTCCGGTGCTTTCTATCCCGCAAGCTTTGACAAAAAGCAAGATGTCAGGCATCTGACCAATGTAGCCATCCAGAAACAAGCAGAGGAGCTCAGCGTTCAGATACATGAATTTCCCTAGGCTCACTTGATCTCACTTGTAAACAATGAATATAGAAACATCCTTGTCAAATTATACAGGAAATGTAGATATGAGTCAGTCTCGTTGTTGGAAAAAAACCATCGTTTCAAAACACGTGATGCAAAACGTGATGACCGGACGCCCAAGACTTGGAGGATTACAATGAACAACACGGAGGGAAGTGGGTTGACAGCTCAGCTATGCTCAGTTCCGCATCGGAAGTTGTCGACGGAGAATTGGTTCCGCTATGGAAAAAACAAATAGGTACCCTCCGAAAATCAAAGGTAGCAATGGTAAAATCCCCCATCCAGTTCGATGATTTTTACCAGCTAGAAATCTCCATTGATAGGGCATGTTCCCAGTTCCCATATATATTTTTCCGATATCTCTCTGGGTTAGCCTCCGGTCAAAAAATGGCTGCAACATCCCCCGAAACCTCCATGGATGACCTAGGCGATCAGCGACCTGATGCTTTTTATTGAAAGCACTCGAGGAAAAGCTGCAAGTCGCTTGGCCAGCACTTGAGCCAAAAAAAGATGGGGGATACCCAGAATTTTTGGCAAAAGTCATGGGAAAGTGAGGTTTTAATCTGCGTGAAAATCCATTGGAATGGGAGTGTTCCCGGTAATTTTCAGACATCCATATATCAGAGGTGTTCTTTGGATGGTAACTACCCATAATACTGTCACAACTTGATTGGAACTGATTTGGATGACCCAATAGATAAACTGTACGACTCTACCTCGTTGATGTCCATCTATATTTATATATACTTTAATATTTGGAATTGGCAGCAGGCGCATCGTCGTTCAGAGAGGCACCTCGCAGCGTGCCTTGGTCAGAAGTTTGTGTCCAGATGGTCGGAAGTTTTCGCTTGAGGTGACAAGCTTGCATCAGATATGGAGCAGATCATAGTGCCTGGGCATAGACAGTGCAGCATTTCTTGAGATGAGGTCAAGGATGGTCAAGGATGAATAGATGTTTGGAATATGCTGGGCTGAATTTGCCTGGATTGATACTGAAGATGAGCTGCTGCACAGACTTGTGTGAGGTCCATTCATTGAAGGCAGGCACTGTGCTCTCTTGCCATCTCTTGCCTGCTCGCATCGAAAATGTTTGATCTGCACAGTTTCGAGGCTGTCCAGAACGTCATTGTGAATGACAAGCACAGTTTCGAGATGTATGGCGAGCTGGGTGGTGGAGATTGATGGAAATTCAACAAGAATGCAGAATTGAATATGGAGACGATGAAGTCCGATGGAGCATCTAGAATATGACAAGATAAAGGAAATCAATGTGCAGGTACTAGGCGGGTTTGTATGAAAATTGTTGAACATTTGTATTCCAAAGATTCTTGATGGGTGATCATTGATTTCCCGATGAAGTTATTAAGGTTGCTTGGATGGTGGAGATAAATTCATCATCCAGTGGCTCTGCAGGCTTTGATGTCCTCATCGACAAAGATTTGAGGCGCGGAAAAGGGGAACACAACGGAGAAGTTTGCAAGTGGCTTCTCAGTGGCTGGAACAGATTTTCACAGTACATTATAGTCACTATAGTATACTGACGTAGCCTGCATACTAAAGTAATATATAGTAATATATTTATATAGTATAGTAATGTAGTAAAACATATTTAATATGTATGTGCAGCTGTATGTATGGTATTTACATACGACATTTATGTAATATACATTCTGCCCGTATTTCTATCTTAGCACCTTGAGGGTTTTTGCATCGCTCGACGAGGCCGTGGCTCTTGGAAGTCAATGCTTCGTCAGGTAGCCAGGTCTCACGTGAGCTGTGGCTGTTGCCGTTCACTAGAAAAACCAGGGTCAAAATACCCAGACCCAAATCAGAAGTTCATGGATGGATGTTCAAAAAATCTAGTGATGCAGCGAGGGATGTAATTCGTTTCTTCTCAAGATGCGTTCTGTTAGCGCCCGGCACATCAAGTCTGCGCGGACCACCCACGTGCAAAGCAGAATTAAAACTGAGAGGGTCAGGAGAGCTGTCACTGAGGCCTTCAATGACAACTACAACTGAGGTTCCACACTCAGCAACACCGTGCAATGCCGAGCACCGCTGGCAATGTCCATGCCAAGGATGATCGGCTTCTAAAGCTGATGCCTCAATGGTTTCGAGGTATCAACCGCTGGTTCGCTTTGAAATCATGTGACTTCAAATGACTTCAAGACATTAAAAGTTAATTATGTTATTATGTTCTTACTTCATGAAATCTCACGATTGTCACAGCATGAGGTTGCGGCTCATCAACGATGCTCTAAACATCGCAATGACCTCAAAAAGTTTGGATCAAGCGCAGATTCTGCGAATCTTTCACCACAGTTGAACTCTGTTGACACCTCTGGTGTTGGTTGATCGAAGATCTCAACATGATCGCACCGTCAGAGGCCATGCAAGAGAAACGTGGACCGCCGGAAGGTGAGTTGCTCGGAGTAGCTTTGGGTCACACTTCGAGTCAAGAGATTTCCTCATGGTCCAAACTGTGGTCACTATAGCTATGTTGTTCGCAGAAAAGCGGGTGAAACCTGTGGAGGTTTCGCAAACAGTTTCCCAGATCTTCCCACCCAATTCCGTCCCAAACATTCCGCAGGTCCAGATGATGACCTAATGCTTGGAGACTTTGCCAGCGCCGCAGATGCGCTCACGGAGATCACTGACTTTGTCGAGAGAGATACTCCGCATTACTCTCCAAAATTTGGTGCAGAAATGATTTAGTTGGGTGATGTCTGGTATTAAAAAAGATGGTTCGGAAACAGATTATGATCTTCATTTATCTTCTGGATCAAGGTGCAGCTTTCTCGGCTGGAGTTTGAGGCATGTATCTTTGATGAGAAGCAGAAACATGAGAAACGACCTCCTCCTCCTCGTCCGTTTCTCAGGACCTAAAGACCAGCTGATGGTGAATTGGCAAGACGAATTCAACTTTCTGCTTGTTGCATCCTTTTGCTTTTTGTCAGATGTCGTGTCTTTTTTCATTTTGTTTGACTTGCTTCTTACGACCAGCTGCAGTCCCTCAAGCAGCATGTTAAGAGGACATGACAAATGTGCTGCATCAATCTGCATCAACCACAGGGTGCTGAGGAAGCAAAGTTGGAACGGTTGCTTTTTTCAAGACCAGTTCCACCATTCCACCAATTTTTTGACAAACTCATTTTTGTCCAGATTTCGGATTTCTACAATATTCTAAAAACACCACTGCGCTGACAAGCAGCAACCACAAGCTCAGCTAAAAAGCGGAACAATCAATTCCACCAGTGGGAAATGAGCCGTTTATCCGTGATAGATGCCGAGGAGCGCTTTATTTGTGGGATACGATCTGTTGGAATCTGACCCATTGCAATAGGAGGTTTACCTTGGACCCCAAACGCATCCAACCGGCGACATCCTTTGGCTGGTCAACTGCTGGCTGTGTCTAGAAAATAATATGACCCTCACATGATGACTTTGGCCGGATAAACACCAAACAGCCCCCCAATAATATGGCAGATGAACATCCCGATTTCATTCATGTTCCGAGAGTTTGACATCTTCGGACCAGAAATCTTTGAATCTGAGTCAAATTGGGCCAGAAATCCACAAACCCTAGAGATCTGACTCTGGGATTTTGATTTCACTCAGATCTTGTTTGATTTTTCGGAAGGACAGTGATCCCTGTTCAGCTGATCAACTTTCCGGGCGTTGGGCATCTGGTGCTTGGGCGACTTGGATTCGGTATGGAGAATGAACGTGGCACGATCTGATCATATGTGGGCATGTAGTGTATATGTGTACGTGAGAATTAACCGCATAATGCCGCATAATAGACATCTATATGATTATGTGTATATTATATGTATATTATATATAATATGTATATATAAATGTATATGTACTTATATGTATATATATACATATATATGTGAATATATACATATGCATGTACAGTATGTATCCACAGATATATATATATATATATATGTCAGATATATATATATATATAGATCCAAAAGTCCTGGCATTTCAGTGCTCCAAGATGTTCCAAGGCTCTTCCAACATGGTCGAGAATACCTGCTGAACCAGGTCTAGACAGCCCGATGCATCTCTCCAGAAAATTGGTCACAAACGGTCTCAGACTTTGGAGAAAGCTGGGACATTTTGTGTACCCTCTGGTAATCAAACGTGGCAATGGAAAATCCACCATTTACAGGGGATTTTTCCATTGAAACCACCATGTATAGGGGATTTCCAATTGCCACGTTTGATGACCGGAGGGTATACTTCTGAAGTTTGGTGACCGGGCTTGGGCTCGGAGACGCTCGGAGTTTGCTCGTCCTGAATGGAGTGATGATGGCCACCTTTTGTGGTGGCGATGTCACTCAGGTGGCTGCAAAGACTACGAAGCAGAACCAACTGCAGCTGTAGAGCGTTGATCCTTGTTGCTTTGTTAAATTTGAGAAACTACAAAATGGATCAAACTGGGCTTGTGTTCAGCAAAAATCGAGGACAATCAAGGCATAAACAAGAAGAATGTGGGGATTTCTGAGGATACAAATGAATTGGTGATATGATTGGTTGGTAGTTTCAAATAAGTTGTTTTCTATTCTGGTTTGAAATGATGATGCCCAATCGACCAGATTTTTTCAGGGGAGCCAAACCAGAAAGTTGTGTTGTTTTCATCCTACTTGGATGATGATCCTTAGGTTCGAACCACCACACAGTGATAAGCAGCTGTAGGCCTAGTGCATAGCTGTGGCACTTGAGCGGTGGCCGAACCATCCGAAGTCGTCAAAATGATGATTGTTCATTCATTGATGGGGGATCCATGTACATATGTATATATATATATATGCATGAGATGCATTGCATGAGTATACGTACAAAATTTATATCCGATATGCATGCATGCATCCATGCATCCAAGCATCCAGACATCCATACCTACATACGATTTGTACGATTGTACGATACTTGTGCAATACAGATACATGTGCATATATTTTGTATATAATAGTGAATTTATGTGCATATGTTCATTATGGTTTTTGGGGATTCATCACAATCCCATATGGGAAATCCCATGAAATCCCACGGTATACCTGAGGTCGTTGCGAGCATAGCGGTGCTGTTTTTGTTTGTTGACGACCACTTGTCAAGGTGGCTTGGCCATTGGTACACCTGTTGTGCACACCTTGCCTCGGTCTGATCTGTCAGAAACGTCAAAGAAGCAGAATCCAAGGACTTGTGGGCAAGTTCTACATGTTCTGTCTTTGTGGTCACTTCGTAACTTGGATCCCTTGATGTTTCAGGACTTGGCTCAGAGTATACTGGACACAAATCCTGGCTAGAGTCCCATGTGCGACTCACCTTTCACCATGAGCATCTACCCATACAATATGACAATGCAGAGTTATGTCATTGGGTGTCGGCTCAGGAATGTTTCAACCGTTTGCAACATATGAATATATATATATATATACATATTATATGTATTTATATGTATTTGTCCGCCACCTAGTGGGGCAACACAGGTAATTTTCCGTGTCTCGAGGTCACATCCATAAGGGTGAAGAAGCAGAAAAGCAGACGGAATGTGCATTCGACACCCTCATTGGTGCAGCCTATCTTGCCAGGGGCAGCTTGGTGTCTCTCACGCATTGGTGATCTGATGTGATCTGCCTGGCTGTCATTGCTGCAACATGCTGCAACCATGAGCGGTCTTCAAACAGGGTCAAAGTAGAATTCAATCAAAAACATTGGCTTATTTCCTCTTTTTGAATCTTTTTGAAGCATAAGACCCGTTTGAGAGCATTATGTTTTTTCGTTGGTCTTCAAAGCTCCTGCGATGGCCGCAAATTCGTAGCGTGTCAGGAAACAGGTTTGGCAACCCAAGAGTGCAGCGAGATCAAGAAACTATCTCGGGAGCTGATCATAGAGCTGCGAAAAATCCATTCAGAATCAGAGCGGAAATTGAACCTTCCATTTCCCGAGGACCGCAGAATCACACCATGGTACCCAGAGAAGTTTCAGATAGGTCAATAGTTTGTCAAGTTTACCAGTCAGTGGAAAGACTGTGTATGGCACTGACTCTGCAATGATGCCGAATCACCTGCTTTCAGGGCTTGTGTGTCCAAAACTTCGGGGTACCTTTTTTTTTCAATCCACAATGCATTATTGGTCCACCATTGGTTATATGAATGGTTTCTCCGGAAGAGACCATTGGAAAATCCATGGGGCGTCCTCCACAGCCATGTTGCCGCAGGAATTGCCTAACGAGCACATTGATACGCAGAACGCCTCTGCTGAGGTCATCGATGCTGACTCATGTTCGACATTGTTCAAACATATTTCGGAGGATGATCCCAACTGAATCCAATCATGATCGTTGCCTGGCATGTTGACATTCCTTAGATTGAGCAGCTTTGCAAGTCTTAACCATTCTGATGGATGATTTAAGGAGGTTTCCTAAAATGGGGGAACCCTCAAATCATCCATTTAATAGGATTTTCCATTATAAATCCTCTATTTTGGGGTCCCTCCATTTATGGAAACCCCAAATGTCGTGATGATTTCCTCAAAAGAAGACGGTCAAACCATAGCCTAACGACTGCAGGTGGACCGCGCTGTGGCCAGAGCCAAACATGTGCTGAGCACCCTGCATTTGAGCCTTGTCTCAAAATGTTGGACTCGAAATTTGGCCGCCACCTGGTGATGGTCATGTTTACTTTGAGGAAGCCTTTTTTTTTGTCTTCCCCATGTTTGTGCGTACCACAATGCTCAAGACAACTTTGACCTCTGCAACAGGAAGGATTATTGTTGGGAACATATGCACACATATGTATATATATATACATTATATTATATATATGTTACAATTATTATCTGTACGGTATGATACCGTATGTATACATATACGTATAGTTATATATACATAAAGCACAGAACTACACACGCACACACACATTGCAAACATTGTGTTGAGAACGTCACCAAGGAGGCACATTGCAAACAGTTCTTCCGGAGGACTTACTGTCCATGTCGCTCGATTGCAAGAAGCAGACAGACCTTGCAAAGCTTCACCAATGTCAAGCTCGCAAAATGTTCAACCATGTTCAACCCCTGTTTAATTAGCAGCGGGGCTATCATGTGTTTAACGATCTAGTCTCAAATCTTATCAAAACGGATTTCAGAAATATGTTGGGCCCCCCCTTTCTGCATCTTTTGGCAGATCCAGATTCCACCTTCGACGGGAGGCTATCAACTCCAGCCGATCGCGGCGGCTCTCGGAAGATGAAGAAGAGGAAAAGGAAGAGCTGCGGGAGGCGCAAAAAATGGTTGAAGTCTGAGTACATAGGGGTATAGCACCCCCCAAAAAGATGCGGACAAGTCATGAAAAGATATGAAAATTGTAGAATCTAAAGTTGTGATAATCTACTGTTCGGCATTTTTTTTGGTGATTATTATAAACGTATGTATAATCATCATCGTAAAATTGCTCTTGTGGGGCAACATCCCCATTTTCAGACACACCCACCTGATGAAAAAACGGAGTGGGCTGGCTGGGAAATATCTTCATGTTGATATCCTTTGGAATTTGCTTGAAGAATTCAAACAAACCGGGTTGTCACAAAAGATGTCATTTTTGAAGATCAAAACTGCCATGTTCACTGGAAAACAACCTAAACATTTCGGTATAACTAGAGGAAGTTCCCCCGGTGAATATAAGTGATGCCCAGTTGCTGGCGAGGGGGAAACATGGGGCCTCATGACTCATACCAATGGTTTTGTGGTGATAGTGCAAGCCACCTTCGCAGAAGATGGCCACCTGCACTGGTCTTCGATGTATGTCAAATAACAGGTGGTGTTGGGTTTCCTTGATAAAACTTGATAAGTAGTGATGTATGTGATGTCGTGTAATATCTAAGATGGTGGTTTCAGTAACAGATTCAAAAACGCGACCGTTTTGGGTTGACCGGGTTGCCGCTCCAGATCTGGACCCTCAGAAAGAAGCGACAAGTTACTGGATCCATGTGTTTCTTGGCGGTTCGTCGCATTGCAAGCATAACGCATTGGAAAAAGTAAAGGTCTAGGTGATTTTTGCTCATGTCAATCACGAGGGCAGGTGAGTACTGCCTAGTTCATCCTGTTGGTTTATGATTACGTACAATATATATAATATAATATAATATAGTATAATATAATATAATGTAATATAATATAGTATAATATAGTATAATATAATGTAATGTAATGTAATATAGTATAATATAATATAGTATAATATAATATAATATAATATAATATAGTATAGTATAATATAATATAATATAATATAATATAATATAATTATAATAAAATATATAGATACATCTTTACTAATTAGTAATTAAATACAGAAATAATTTGATGGTAGGGACTTACATTATCATCAACCCCACTTCGAAATTCTGGTCGTTTCACGAAGATCATGCAGCCTGGCTGCTCCGGCCTTAAGGTGGCGTGGAGGTCGCTGGCTTGATCGCCTCCTTCGCCTGGGTGTCGGCATATCTGGCGGCGGCAGCCACCGAATGCACGAACAAGTTGTATCTGGGCCCAGGATTCAGAGCGGTTCTGGGTCACCCGGATCCATAGGATCCATAGCTTCCCGGATCCATAGCTGGTTAATGGATGGTGATTCGCCCAGTCATATCGTAAATTCTTTGGTTTTGAATGGTTTTGACCCATAGCCACGTGTCTGGAAGTGCCATGAATTTGGGGGGGAAATTGCTGGGAAAGTGATGGGAACGTGGGGAAAGTGAATGGGAATGAGTTTCTAAAGCAGAGGATGGGGAGCCGCTTGGCCTGTGTTCAGACCCGGCTTTTGTGCCATGGTCAAGTTACTAGGCGAATTTATCAGTAAAATGCACACTTAGACTGGGGGAGACCATGACACGGATTTCATCCTTTTCCATTCACAAAAACTGGGATCGTTTTCTCCCCGACTGACTCAGTATTTTTTCAAAACACCAGGTATCTCGATCGCTACTGCGCCTCAGACATTTCGAGGCGGCTATGTTTGTGGTGTTCCTCCACAAACGAGACATATGCTGGGGATCTCATATTTTTCGCATGATTTTCAGGGAATCTCTGATGTGCCCTTCTCCTGTCCAAGAACACAATCATTGCAACTCTCAGGGCATACAGGACATCTTCGCCCGCATTTTCAAGTCTTGGTCTCTAGCCATGTCAGTTTCTGCTGTCCTAGTTTCATTCTAAGGATCCTGATTCTACCATGTTGTACCCTTGACTTTTTGTTTGATCTTTTCTACAGATTCTATCAGTATCATTTTTATTGAGATTTTCAGTTGACTCATCACGAAAACGCCTGGCTGATTCGTTGTTTGATTCGTTGCACAGGGTGGTAGCAGCCACTGCAGATATTGCGCAAGCTTCCAATGGTATGTACACGTCCTGCACGTCGGCCTCTCGGTCGAGTTTCTCAGAACCATGGACCACGGGTCAAAACCTGGGGGTGAACTCTTTAGCCAGGGCTGCTAGGGCTGCTAGGGCCGCTAGGGCCGCTAGGGCCGCTAGGGCTGCTAGGGCTGGGAAGGGCTCAAAATGGGTGAAGCGTCAGCAATGAAATCATGTGGATCCACTGTATCCTGATCTCGTAGATATGGCCTCGTGGATGTGGTACATTCTGGTCACCTCTTGTTGATCCCATTGTCAAATCTTTCCATCACTAGCTTCGTTTAAAGTTGCATGAAACCCCATGTTTGATGGGAAGAGAACACAGTTTCCGATGCTGATCCCAGGACCGTGTCTTCCGGAAGATTAAGCGCAGACTCGCCAAGCTCCCTGCAGATCCGCGTGACGAATTGCTGAGAATGGCATCGGACACTGCAGAGGAGCGCTTTTGGCGCAAGCTTCAGCACACCCCTAAAATGTTCTTCAAAAATGATGGGATATAAACTATAAACCAACCCCAATGGGATACAATTGAATATTCAACTGACAAATACTGACACTGTGATTTCGGTTCCTCTGAAAATGGAGGACTTTCCATATACCGCAATTTCAATTCGGAAATGTGATTAGTAGACTCGACCATGGCATTTCGGGTTTTCCCCTAAAATTTCAGACAAACCTGGATCATGAATAGGGACGAGACCTATGAGTGTAGAAATGCATATCATACAATATGCGCTACTGTATACTGTATACTACTAGTCGAAGGAAGTTTAGAAGCTAAACCTTCCGACAATATGGACAAATGGAAAACACACCGCCATGAAGTAAGTCAGAAGATGAGAAAGTCAGACGAGAAGAGATGCAGATGCGCGAAAAGGTAGGAAAGTCGCGAAACACTGTGTTTTTCCAATGGTTTGTGGCTCCGGAGGGTCGAAAAGTAGGCTCGCTAAAGCGGCGGGTGCGGANGTCGCGAAACACTGTGTTTTTCCAATGGTTTGTGGCTCCGGAGGGTCGAAAAGTAGGCTCGCTAAAGCGGCGGGTGCGGAGACATCTCGGCAGATGAGACATGAAAAATAGCACGCCGTTGTGGCGCGAAGCACATTTGGAAGTAAAACGTGCTAAAACACCTCAGGTTCGGACCGCTTTTGGAAGTTGCGATGTGGAAAGGGTGCACGGCGTTGTGGCGCGAAGCACATTTGGAAGTAAAAAGCGTTAAAAACTGTCAGCATCGGAGCATTTTTGGAAGTTGAGATGTCGAAAAAGTGCACGGCGTTGTGGCGCGAAGCACATTTGGAAGTAAAAAGACTTAAAGACTGTCACGTTCGGACAACTTTTGGAAGTTGAGATGTCGAAAAAGTGCACGGCGTTGTGGCGCGAAGCATATTTGGAAGTGAAAATGTTAAGAACACCACATGCTCGGACCACTCTTGGAAGTTGAGATGTCGAAAAAGTGCACGGCGTTGTGGCGCGAAGCACATTTGGAAGTGAAAATGTTAAAAACTGTCACGTTCGGAGCACTTTTGGAAGTTGAGATGTCGAAAAAGTGCACGGCGTTGTGGCGCGAAGCACATTGGGAAGTAAACAGTGTTAAAAACTGTCACGTTCGGAGCACTTTTGGACGATTCGATGGGGGCGTGGCGTCGCTTAGCAACCTCGGATTTGTTCGCTTGGCAACCTGAAATCTGTTCGCTTAGCGCCCTGGTCCTTCATAATCCAGTTCACTCTGTTGTGGGAAGGAGGATGATGGGAAGGAGGATGATGGTGCTGATGATGAGGATCAAGATGATGATCTAATTACAACGAAATAGATGATAACATTGATGATAATGATGATGGTAATGTGGATGAAGATGTGTTTGATGTTCAGGATGATGATTGTTGAGCGATCGCNATGATGGTAATGTGGATGAAGATGTGTTTGATGTTCAGGATGATGATTGTTGAGCGATCGCGAGCAATGCTTTTGGACAGGCTGTATTATATGTGTCATGTATCTTTTCCACCACGTGTTGTAGTTACTTCGATGGATCCGGTGATGGGAGGGAGGATGACGGTGATGATGATGAGGAGCAGGATGATGATCTAGCTATAACGAAACGGAC
>BGPT01000821.1:162725-213311 GCA_003297045.1 Symbiodinium sp. clade C Y103 | reverse complement strand
AGTGAACGGATTTCAGGTTGCTAAGTGATGCGTGAGGTTGCTAAGTGATTTGAGGTTGCTAAGTGAACGAAATTGAGGTTGCTAAGTGAAGCGGCTACCATTCGAGGGCCATCCGATGTCGAAAAAGTGCACGCCGTTGTGGCGCCAAGCACATTTGGAAGTCAAAAGTGTCAAAAACTGAGAGTTTTAAGCTTGAGATGTCAGTTAACTAGCTGAACTAACAACTTAACAACTTAACAACTTAACAATTGAACAACCTAACAACTTAACAACTTAACAACTTAACCACTTAACAACTTAACAACTTAGTTAGTTAGTTTGTCAGTTAGTTAGTCAGTTAGTCAGTCAGTTAGTNACCTAACAACTTAACAACTTAACAACTTAACCACTTAACAACTTAACAACTTAGTTAGTTAGTTTGTCAGTTAGTTAGTCAGTTAGTCAGTCAGTTAGTCCGTCAGTTACTCACTTACTCAGTTAGTCAGTTAGTCAGTTAGTCAGTTCGTTAGTTTGTTAGTCAGCTAGTTTGTTAGTCAGCTAGTTAGTTAGTTAGCTAGTCAGTTACTCAGTTAGTCAGTTCGTCAGTTAGTTTAGTTAGTTAGTTAGTTAGTTAGTTAGTTAGTTAGTTAGCTAGTTAGTTTGTTAGTTAGTTAGTTAGCTAGCTAGCTAGCTAGTTAGTTAGTTAGTTAGTTAGTTATTAGTTAGTTAGTTAGTTAGTTAGTTAGTTAGTTAGTTAGTTAGTTAGTTAGTTAGTTAGTTAGTTAGTCAGTTAGTCAGTGAGTCAGTTAGTCAGTTAGTCAGTTAGTCAGTTCGTTAGTTTGTTAGTCAGCTAGTTTGTGAGCCAGCTAGTTAGTTAGTTAGCTAGTCAGTTTCTCAGTTAGTCAGTTCGTCAGTTAGTTAGTTAGTCAGTTAGTCAGTTAGTCAGTTAGTCAGTTCGTCAGTTAGTCAGTTAGTCGGTTAGTCAGTTAGTCAGTTAGTCAGTTGGTCAGTGAGTCAGTTAGTCAGTTAGTTAGGCAGGCAGATAGATAGACAGATAGATAGGCCGACGCTCCAACCACCTTTCGATCCATGAGTGGGTTCGCTNCAGTTAGTCAGTTAGTTAGGCAGGCAGATAGATAGACAGATAGATAGGCCGACGCTCCAACCACCTTTCGATCCATGAGTGGGTTCGCTCTGCCGTTCTCGCATCCCATCAACTCACCTCTCCTATAGTTCGCTATTCCTGAAACTTCCGCCACCGCCTTGTGCGGTACTACTGGTACATACTATATATATATACACACACATAACATATATATATATATATATCACTACCAATACGTTGGAACACACGCAATAAATTTCAATGTTTGCTGGTTTAAGAGTATATAAAAACAATGTATATGTGTATATACATGTATGTGTATCTTTATACAGGCATGTGATATCTAGATGATTGCATAATTCCATTCGTGCAGGCTTTCAGGCTGTTCACTTGTTTGTTTTTCCCATCCAAGGTCAGAGGAAGAGGAAGAAGGCGAGGAGAAGATAGGCACTGTGAAGAAGAATTTGCTGCAAGCCGAGTGTGGTACCAATGCTGCACAGGTTGGGTCACCTGGGGGGTCGATGTCAGCGTTGCAGCCCAGCTGTCTAGAATTGTTAGGAACTGTCAAGGCAGATGGTTAAGACTTGTGCAACGAAGCCTTCAGCTCTGCCCCGAATGCCAGGGCGCTCTGTTCATCGGCCGCGCTGCTTTGGAGCTGCTTGGTGTCGCCCATCACTGCGCAATTGAAGAACACTGGGATTTCTATGAGACAATCAGGTGCCATTTACATCATTTACTCTGGCATGTTCATTTGTCTCCCATTGTCTCCCTATGTTTTTTTCCTAGTAAATTAAAGGTGAGGCCGCCTGAGATCATTCTGTTCATTGTTTTTTTCCCCCTAGTTTTCCTCTTTGATGCAGCCCGAATTCGCCTGATTTGTTGCTTGTTTGCAGTCAGATTTGGAGCAGTCGTTTCCAAGCCCATTGATTTTTTGTCAGCTGCGATACCTTGAAAGGCTAGACCGGCTAGACCAGATCAAAAGCCCTTTTCATGATGATATGATGCAAACCTTTTCGGGACGTTTTACACCTATTCGGATTAGGCCTCGCAATGAAGCACAGAAGAATCGGGCCATTGAGTAGGAGTAACAAGATACAAGAAAAACGGTACCACCATTGCACAGCAACACCCACCACACGTTCACGACACATGCAACAACGCTAGCAATGAAGGGTGTGACGCCTGAGAGCAGCATGGCCTCAGGAAGCTCTGAAAGGATCTGAAAGATGGTTGGAGAAGAAGAAATGAACCAAGGTTTAAGTGCATTTCTGCAGGAAAACCAAAGCAAAACCACAGTTTCCTGTAGATTTGTGGTTAGCTCAGGCCAGTGGATTTAACAGAGGGAGAGAGAGAGAGAGAGATTCAGGAATCAAAGCATTCTGCCCTTGTGGCTCTGAAACTTATCATCTAGAGCCTTTGTCTTCACAAAGGAATGAACACACGTGATCTGGGGTCCTCCGAAAATTTGGTACCCTCAAAATCTCGAAATGTTCCAAATCTCATTTTCTCCATTGAAATGGACACCAAGTGGGCGGTAAAGTCCCCATGTTTGACCCATATGACACACACCCCAAAACGATTGGTAAAAGTTGCATGTTCTTAAAATAGTGCTAAAATGTGCTAGAATCAAAGATTCTCAGTTTTTCCATGTTCCCCTACGAAGCTCTTAAACATTAATGAACCGTTAAGGCCAGGCCCCTCGCTTCCTGTACGGCCAGGTGTGCGGCATCAGCCCAAGGAGGCCTTGCAGCATTTGCGGTGGCCAGTGGCCGGGACAGCATCAATCCCGGGGTTTTTGTATTCACTGGATTGGTTGAAGGGAACATTTTAACAGGAACCCCCTATATATTCGATGGGAAAACCACCATGGTTTCCGGTTTAGATTTTCCCTTCAACCAATCCAGTGAGTATGGAAAATGATAGTTTTACCATATTTCAATGGAACATTTCGGAAGAATCTGGGATTTATCCATAAATCTATGCCAGAGAGCATCAAATTATAGAACATATGGGAACATTCATACAGTTCCTATGGATCCGATTTTCTGTACCTTCTCAGGAAGCATGACTGGGATACGATTAAAAAAGGGGTTAAGATGGTTTAAGTATGCTTGAAAAGCCTTCGAAGTGTTTGGATCATTTTGGATCCATGGGGAGTAATATGTGGCGTGCTTGGAACTTGGGAATAGCTCCAAACTTCTCGATACCCGCCACCAAAGCGATGGAAACAGTTGGGTGATACACAAATATTGACATTTTGCTCGTCGAATTGTCAATCCATTTTCATAGGGGGTTGGTATACCGATTGGATGGTGGGATGACCATGATAGTGGGATGACCATGAACCACAAACAATGTATTGACCATGGCACAACCATGTTAGAAAGTGCCCAAAAATTAATATGTCTGAAACTATGCGTATATTCCCAGGAATACCCATTGTACATGAAGAGCTATGGGTATACGGTATATGGATATGGGTATGTGAAATGTAGAATCCGTCATGTAATAACTATTGTATATCATATGTGTATGGCTGGCAAAAAGAAAAAACGTTCTTACATAGGTACGGCCTATGCAGGATGACCATCATAAACAGAAGCCAGTAGACATCAAATTTACAGGAAGCCCGTATATCTTTGGGGAAAAAACAACGTGGTTTCCTTTATATCAAAGAGCAATTTATATCTTTGTCTATGTCTATCATACTCTACATGATGGGTAGAATTGGATATAACGATGCAATTGCAATTACTCACCTTGTATCATCTTTGATTATAGCTATAAACTGATGTACCACAGGAAATTCGTTTCTTTGGACACGGCGATGTACTGCGATGTACCCGGCAGTTTAGCAGCTCACGTTTGAGGCCATGTCTTTGCTGAATCAGTTGCTCAATGCGAGGACAAGGGATGGGTCAGATGCAAATCAATGATTTTGCCTGGGAATGGAAAAAAATCTTGGGAATTTCTGTCTACAAATCTAATCAATGATTCTGGTAAATTTTGTCTGGTAATGTCTGCCAAAAATGGTGTGATTGTGCTTTCAAGTTTTGGAATATTTGGAATCTTGGACCAGTTCAAGCAGCGAGAGAGTAGAGCTGCTGTCCAAAACCCATCATTTTGATCAGGAGAGTGTGGGCAACTTGAATCTTGATGCCTATTGTGCAGCCTCTGTGAGTCAAATCGTCCATGCGACCTTGGAACTCACTGCTGCGCTGACTCTTTTGGCAGACTTTTGCACCTTGATGAAGCAATTTCCATTTGGCCGACCAGAAGACATCCGAGAAGACGGGACGCCGTACTCACACATTTTCCATCGGTAGGTCGGCAGCCATGACGTTTGGTCAAAGAAAGCTTGACGCAATGCTCGCAATGCACCTGGATCTACGGAGTGCACGTAATGCTTTTGTTGCACATTTTTAGATAGGAAATGTCACGATGCCAGCTCTGAAAGGAGTTTGGTGTAACCTGGAGACTGAAATCAAAGGATTCAGTCTCTTTCGCATAGAGAAAAGCTGATGAAAAAATTGGGACGAATCATGTTTCGACATTTTCGACTTGTGGCACCATATTCCACAGTGTCATCATTCCAGTTGTTCACGTCCACATATTCCAAGGTGAAGAGCGTAGTTCCAGTAGAGGACCCAGGCCAGGCTGGTGAAAATGGTTGCTTCGATGGCGTTCTTCAATGGGCCACCAGAGTCCACCAGATATTTTCATGGAATTGCTACCATAAAGAAACCATGATGTTCTCATGTGTTCTCCAAGTTTGGTGATGGTAGTTGGGAGCCCATCATGAAACATGGCAGATATGGCAGGAGGAGCACCAGCTTTTCAAGGAGTGGATATTGGCGATAAGATTGACCAAGATCGACCAGCTTCAAGCCCAACAGATCCAACAGCTTCGGGCGTGCCGGGACGACCGGCAATGTCAACCACACGGTGAGCTACGCAGTGAGCGCAGGTCGTCAGCACTATGCTGGCCATGGACTTCATGATCAGAATGAAATGTGATGATGCGGACTGAAGAAGTTGTAGGTCGTAGGTCTCCCATGCACTTTCCGTGAACTGGGAAAAAATGTGGAAAATTGACTTCAGGAATTTTGACGGTTGCATGTTTCAATGTGTGCGTGGATGCAATCCTTTGGCTGCTTGGACTTCGTTCCGCACTTGCCTCGACCCTTTGGCCAGCAGACCAGTTTCGGACTACTAGCGCACAAGCAGAGAAGCAAACCAGGTAGCGAATGGCGTTGATAGATGCCTCATTCCTCGGTATAGGAAATCTGCATTCAGAGAGTCACGCATGATGTTGGCAGCACATTCTCCTTCCACCTTCAGCAACACTGATCAGTGATAAGATGAGAGCAGAAATGAGAGCAGAAATCAGAGCACCCCTTCAGCTTGCTTTGTTGAATGCGTGGCCTTTGCCATGTCTTGCTATGGCTTCCCGCCTCGCCTTCGCCAGATTCACCAGATCTGCACTGTTGGCTCTTCCCAGTGCAGAGGTGTCGTTCAGAGCCCGAGTGGCTGGCCGGAACACCTCGGGTCCTGCATAGCACCGAGCTGGCGGAGAAGGGTCAGACAGCTGCTGATCGATGCTGGGAGGAAGCGCGCGAGGCCTGGATCAACTGCAGAAATGCAGGGCTGGAAGCCGTGGACTTTGCCTTGGCTCCCAATGTGAGCCTTGGATCTGGAGAAAAAAACTCGGCAATGTATGTGTGGTTGGGTGGAGTTTTTCTTGTTTGAGAAGAGTTTCAGCAACCCCTTATTAATATCATTTGATATCAAGATATATCAAGTAAAGTGCAGAATTATTCCTCATCCCATGTCCACCTGTGCACCAGCAGTGGCAAAGTGCCCAGCTGGTCCACGGCCCAGGAAGGAAGCTGGTGATGCAGCAATTCCAGACTTCCGCTCGCTGGCTTACACAGGCACTTTCCTCAGATGAGAGAGACGAGATGACTCAAACCATTCAGGGAACTAGAAAGTCATGATGGTTTAGTCAGATCTCATATGTTCCATACTAAGACTATCTTAACATGACAACTGTCGATCCATTGGTGCCCCACTTTCAGCCATGGCCATGTTCACGAGAATCGCGATGGTAAACCAAGGTTCCTATCCATCAATGGCTACCCAAGGATTGCTGCAGCAGCTAGAGGAGGATAGATCGATGCGGGCCTTCTTTGATTACCAGGTCTCTTTTTGGTGGGCGAACAAGGACTGACATGTTTGTTTTCCCGCTTTGCTAGTTGCTTCACCACCTCAAACAGTCCAGCTCCGGGGCAAATGGGAAACGACATGAAACAACACCAGATGTTGGGCCCGTCGCAGGAAATGACTCAATTCTCAGACATTGATCTCAGCAGGCCGGTGTGCAACAGCTTGTGGAGGCCGGTGAAGGAAAAGGCGAATCTGATTGCGGCCACCAACGACAGCCACTTCTGTGGTTCCTGCACGGAACAGTTGAAAGAAGCTCAGCCAATTTAGGAGCCTGTACAGCATGATCATTTTCATGTAAGTCATGTTCAATATGGATATGAGGTATGGGTTAGAGGGATTCGCAGATGTTCTGCTCATTTCAAGTAAATCATCCCAATTTGCTGTACCATGCTGTACCCAATGATTGCCGTGCCACCCATACCGCCCCATGCTCACACCCAGACCCCAGCCCACTTTGAAAAGAAACATCCAATGAAGCGTGGCGTCACTCAAGGTCTCTCCCATTTAGCGTTACCAGAAAATGACCGGTCAATCCGTCAGTTTGGAGGAGCAAACAATAGAAAACCATAGAAAACCCTCACAAATCAACCCAGTGAGACCCATGTCATTTTTGGGAATCCCCCATCCAACCTGAACGCTCAGGATATGTGGACGCGTGCGGGAAATGACCTGGACTTTGCTGAGTTCCCGTTCAGTGCGGCAAAGGCGGCAGCAATATATCATTATATGTTATTATTCTATTATAATATTATACATAGCATCTTATAGTATTAATATAGCATATTCTAGCAGTATATAGCAGTATATGTATATGATATGTGTACATACATATTATAGGATCATATAGGTAAATCATGTTAAATTCAGATCCATGAGCCATCATGGTGCATATTTGGCATGTGTAGAATTTATTGAACACTTTGTATTTTGATAGATAAGATTGTGTTTGACAAGTGCAACCCTGCAAAACCAGTAATTACTTTACCCGTGCTTTAACCCATGCAAAACCCAGCATTTTTCGGTTTGGGTTCAGACAATTTTCATCACGTTTTCCTCGTAGTTTTTGAGGCTTCAGGTACATGTACGTGATATTATATGATCATGTATATTTATACACACATCTCGTTGGTTTTCTGGCAAAGATCATAAAGCTATAAATAGAGCTGATACTGATTGAGAGATTAACAGTTCACAGCGTCAACAGTAAAGCAGTATGGGTTTGTCTGAGAATGGATGAGAATGGGGTATAATCCCAAATGGCAATTTTGATGGGGAAAATTTTGATTAGCCAGTGGATTTGGGGGCCTAAAATCTTCACACAAACTCGTATGCTGGTCTTTTACTCGGGTTTGACTTAGTATATATAGTTGGTTCATGGAGAGCAGCTGCATGCAGGCTGATTGCTTCCTTGGAGTTTTGACTCTCACCTTGACTGAGCTTTTCTGTGTCCATTCCTGCGCGGCATTCGCTGATGCTGACTCTGATGACTCTGAAGTTCCTGATTGGGACATTCACACCATGCTTTGGAAGAAGGTGAGCATGCTGAAGTTGGGTAATTTTGTGTCATTTTGCTGCATCTACTCAGAATCGACTTGGAAAATCCATGACTGTCCCTTTGGTTTTTGCCTCACCTGTGACTGTCACCCCAAAAGGTCGGGATGGAACAGTTGTTCAATTTCACTACCTGGCAGGTGCAATTGGAATTGGAAGGTCTCTTCTTCTTTTTCGACTTCCCATTAGCTCTCCTGGCATCTTCGGGCTGGCCTGTGCTGCCGTTACTGCATCGTTTGGGCCGAGCATTTCAGCAAAACTTTGGTAATGTGATACCCAACGATTGCGACGTGCTCGATGGGAAGAGGCGCTAGAGATGGAGTTGTGCCAACAAAAGTGGGGGTTTAACCATCAAGAAATGGTGATTTAACATTATTTAACCAACAATAATGGGGGTGTAATCATTGGGATGGGTCAAAGCCTATGATTCTCCCTATATGAATGGGGGATCAACATTCACACCAACCAGCTAAATGTCACAAATGTCGATGTATGTTGATGTCAAAACCAGAGGGGCCCAAGAGTTTTGATCCACATTAGCCGCATTCCAGATGTGCAGACCTCTTAAATAGCTCAGGTCTGACGAGCTGTTTTCACAAGTACAGCTCTTGTTAGACTCTCCAGAACTGGAACTGGCCCAGATCCGACAGATTGCAGACACTGCCAGTGCCTATCTCAATGATGTCTACAACACTTGTCCATTTGCAGTGGGATCCGCCGTGCTGGCACTGATGCGAGCCGCACAACTCTCCAGCGTCATCCAAATCTCTGATTCCGATTTTTCCTTTTTGGCCATGGATGCCATGAAGACCTGGGACGCGATGAATGGTGAGCGCGTTGGACTTAAGAGACACTTCTTCTACGATTTTTTAACCACGCGCTGGCCGTGGTTGCAGCTCCTTGGGCACCATTGGGCACCGGCTGCGAAATCGCTGGGAGGGTTTTTAGCCGGAGCCCGGCTTGGCTTAATGCATCAGGTGAGAAGATCCAGGGACCCATGCACTTGAATCATTTTGATTCATTTATCGAGATACCCATTCTATGCACCCAATTTTAAAGCCAAACCTTCAGCTTGCTGATCCCAGGTTAGTTGAGCAGGTGAACCGCTCAAGAAGCCCACGACTGGCAAGACATTGGCCAGTGGATGACATCGCAGTGAAGGAGGAGGTGCTTCTGCCAAGATGCGAAGACCGAGTCATGGCGTCCAGAGAATCCTGGGAATGGCACTGGACGGCACCCTTTCAGGCACGGAGAATAAAGACAATGGCATATCAAACTACCTCATTTTATCTCTCACATAGGTTTGGGACTGCCGCAAAGATGCAGGAACTTAATGAGAATACAGATCTGTGGTAATAGATTTCAGAGTAACAAAGTATTTTTATGTATTTTTAGTATCATTGGTATTCAATTTGGTATTCATTAGTATGTTTCAGGCCCACGGCAAGAAGTTGGAACAGCCGCGAAATTTCCACGATGTCGCTGAACGCCTGTGCAAACTCGATGGAATGGAAGTTCTTTTTCTCAGCGGCACATCTTCAGGATACAAATGGGGCTCCTACACCGTGCGCGGCAGACAGGTGGCTCGGGGCTTGCGACGACTTTTGCCGATGGGTCCAGAAGTGCGTGCAAGGGCGTGGAATCAGGATTGTACAACTTGGTGCAGTGACCGACAAGTCTATGGACAGAATTGGTCAGATCCTTCGATCATTGTACATGTCAAGTTTCCATGCAAATGTGCTTTGGAGATGTCCGCCACGGGTGACTCCACTTGGAGACCTTTGCATGTCTATGATCAGGTGGATTTGTTCTCTCTGGTCCCTGATGGAATGGCTGTTTTCCTGGCTCAGACATCATTGGGTGCCCAAGATTATGGCTCGCACCCCTCAGTGCTCGCAAATGGGATGCAGGTGTTTTGGCATCCCTTACATCACTCAAACGAACAAGGTTACCAGGTGCCTTGGCGTGAGAAGGTGGAGGTGATCGGTACACATACTGTTCACAATGACACTGAACTCTTTGCAGCTGTGAACCTTTTGGCCTCCAACTTGGGAGTTCAATTCTTGCACATTGATCCGACCGCTCGCTTTGCAAGTACTGCTGGATTGGTCATCAGTCCACAACAAACACTCGAAGTTTACGAACAATTTGGAGAGATGGACATCACTGTCATGCGACATGCTGGTTGCATGGATCATCTCAACTGCACCTGAAAAACGCATACCCGTCGCGGTAATCAAACATGGCTTGCTGGAAAATCCCCCATTGAGCCTCCATTGATATGGGATTTCCCATTACCATGTTTGATTACGGAAGGGTACAAGTGTTTTTTTTTTTTTGTGCGTAGTATGTCTGGAGTCCAGATGATGTCGAACTCCGCAAACTACAGTAATACACCCTTAAATAGCTGATTTAACATTGGAATTCTTCATCTCTAGGGGTCCCAACTACCCTGTATTTCGTGTTATCTGTAGTGGCTTTATATGTATGTATATATATATATCTTCCCAATTCAGGACGAGTCTTGATGGCTACACACCCCCAAATTTAGTATGAAGGGCATGAGATGAGAATGATCCGAATCTCAAAAGTTCCACTGTGCCAATGTGACCTATGGACTCTCAGGCAGTGCAACTCGAAGCTGGCTTTGCGATCGATACAAGACGGGGCAACGATTGGTTCCTTGGATATCTACCTGGGCTGGTGATTGAAAGAAAAAAAACCTGCAACAAGGAGTTGAATTGATGTATTTACTATGAATTTGTTGTTTATTGAATTGATGTATACTATGATTTATGTCTTGTTCAACAATTCAACAAAAGAATGTAACACAGCACATATCGCACATGGAGCAGTTCGACGGAAAGCTCTTTCCACATAATTTTCATCCCTGTGACCAAGTTTTACTATGCTCAGTTTATGAATCAAGGGGGGAGTGGAATTTGGTCGCACCTGTCAGGCAAAACATATTAAATATGTTTTTTCACTTGTTGCGCAGCCAAGGTGAATGCTTTTGCAGTGGGTTTACCAGCAGTTTTCTGGCACCAGCAAGGATTTCTGGATTTGGTCGCTGGAATAGACTATCCAGCTATTGCCACAAGTGCTCCACTCAGAAGCTGCGACAGTTTTGGAAGATTTGTCAGGTCTGATTCTGGCAAGCCATGAATCAATTTGCTAATGTTTGTCAATGGAGTAAGCCCCCGGAAGTGTAAACTCCATCCATGAAAGTATATTACATTATATTAGATTATGTTCAAAAGATTTCAAAAGCTTCCAATATATACATACATCAGTTCACCATGAAATTTTCCATGGATATCTCACCATCTTCCAAAAAAAAATGACTTCCACCAATCTCTCCATGTTCACCAAGGCATGGACCAAGCCTTGCATTGGCTCAGCGAGTTGGTTACCAACTCGTCCCTCCGTCTCCAGTTACGTCAGCAAGCTCTGCAGCTGGCAGAGCCCTACAGCTTGGAGAAACTGAGCCAACGCCTGGCGCTGATCTTCGCGCAGGTGCTGGAGGAAAAGAACGCGAAAGGTTGATATAAAACCATGATATGTGATGATATGTGTAGGTTTAGAGAATGACATTTGTGCATTATATATGCATATATGATCCTATATTTCATATGTACGTATAAATATAGATGACAGAGACTGTTAACTGTGTGTAATATGCCTGTCTATTTGCATCTCTATAAATGTATATATATATATATATACATGTGACACCATAAGGATATCTCTGTATGTGATAAGATGATATACATGGTTGGTTCGTGTTTACACATATGCAGCAAAAAATGGGAGAAATGACCAGCAACCATATGTTTTGGGCCAGATTTAGAATGTGGGTCAAGACCTCAAAAGGCAAGTAGAAATGGGTTGAGGAGCTGACGGGAGAATATGGGTATTACGACCAAAGGAACGAAAGTGGGGTAGCCATGCAACGCGCATTTACTTGTCATGTGTATGTATTCTAAGTTTGAAACAATCCAGTTTGGGGTGTCCATAATCATATGATTTTTGGCCATTCCCTATTCAAAAAGGACAATCCACCAATCAAAACGGCATGTCAATACACTGCATTGCAAACTATAGAGGCTGAAGCTGATTGCCTTCCACCGCATGGCACTCACCTTGTGTGGCTCAACTTCACACTGCAGCAGGTCCAGGCACTTTATCCCAAAATATCGGGCAAGGTAAGCATCATTCATACAAGTTGAGCCTGTCATTTGCAGATGTTTGTACCTACTTCTACTCATATGTATATCATATATATATATATTTACAATATGTAAATATATATATATACATCATATCTATACGATTTCCTCTGGAATTTTCAGATAGAATGGAGTAACAAGGGTCACAAATACCAGCAGATTCTGTTTGCAGATGATATCAGTATCAGAGCAGCGAAGTACCAACCGCAAAAAAAACATGATCATCGCTTGAACTCCACTCGTTCGAAAGATGCCGCAGCTTCCAGAGTTATCACAATCATCCCAAACAATCGAGATGTCACCGGCTGACGGGTTCGCTGCTGAGTCGGTGATGTTAAGATGTAGCACCAGAAGTATTTTGTAGAAGTTGTATGAGACAGTTATTCATGTCTCATTTTGACTGATCTTGGAAACGCCTTAACAGAACTTGAGTGGATTGCCCGTGGTTTTGCCAAGCGTCATGTTTGATTCCTCAGGAATGAGTCGTTTCTGAGCGTGCAGTCCTCCCCCAGCTTGAGCGATGAGGTAGACATTGAGGACCAACTGCCACGGTCAGCAAGTTTGACATGAAGTGATAGGTGATAATCTGACAGTTGCAAGTTCAAGGTTCAATATGTTGAATGCATACTTCTGCAATGAGCATGCTCTCATTTTGTTCACCTCTGAAGTTTCTGTTGGGAGGCATTGCAAAGCGAAATGTCCAAGGGAGTGTGTGTGGCCCTCAATGATATGCTTCGTGGTCTTTGGACAGTCCTGCAATCTGGCACTTCAGGCAAGGAATATTCAGCTGCCGGTCAGAACCCCAGTGAACTTAGTCCCCAGCTGCTTCCAGGATGTTTTTCGGTCAGACAGTCAGACCCAGTTACGATTTCCAGAACAAAAAACGCGCAAAATGTGAGGTCTGTGCTTTGTTTGGCCTGGTTTTCTATTTGGAGGCTGCCTCTTGCTCTGCGGCTTTCTGGCACCAAAGTCTCTCGGTTCTAAAACTTCTGTTGATAATCCAAAAGGGTCACGGCCGCAATGGCCAAGGCACCTAGTCTTTTTAAGTACTCCACGATCCAAAATGATCAAGACAAAAAGGGTTGGCAACGCAAAAAGACCCTGAATCTTGGGTGTTTGGATAGGTGCTAGGTTGGTTCGGTATAGTCTTTGCAAACTAAATATGGATTTATATATGCGATGTTTGTGGAGTGAACCCTTGGATACAGTTGCAGGGTGCATCGCAGCACAGTCCTTCCCAACCAGGTTTCACCTATACAAACATATATAAACACTCGATAAGGATAATTATCACAATGATAAGAATAATGATGATAATAATGATAGTAAAGAATAGTATATAAATATAATATATAAACGGATACAATAATATAGCAGTATAACAATAACAATGATGATGATGATGATGATGATGATGATGATGATGATGATCATGATCATGATCATATACCTTCTATATAGGGTCAGTGTTTGTCCATGTCCTGTTTGTGAATGAGGGCATTCTGTCACCTGAACGTGCCAGTCGTCACATGCTGAGTCTCGTCACATCGAGCCAGTCGTAGCATCCGAGGACGTGTCACCTTTCCGTCGTGCATGCTTTGATGGACCTGGGGATAGAGTCCCCTGGCCTGCAAGAGATGCCGCAAGCACTACAGGTTTGTCTGGAAATGGGGGATACCCCCAATTATAGCCATCATTTAAGGGCGAAAATGATGATAATCCATTGGAATGGCCGAGGTATATCGCTATGAGCTTTGCGTTCTGTGCCATCGTCTTGCTGTTTGCAAGTCAGGCGACAACACTAGCACTGCACAGACAAACAAACGCCCACACACTATTCGTGTAATCGGTTTTGAAAATCTGAACCAGTCTCCAGAGCAACTCTGCAGTTCAGGTGGGAAGATTGGTTGGTTTCAGACTTGCTGCGCACAAGTACAAGGACCAGACCCTTGTGATATCAAATTAGATCTGATATCTATATATTATATATTGACTCACGTTCTGACGACTGTCAAAATTCATATCATGAGATTCATATTCAAATCCTTATATCATGATTGATGTCACTGTCCAGAATGATGGTTTTGAGTTGCCTTAAGCATCAGGAGCAACAACGTGAACGCGAGGAAAAGGAAGCAGAACTGCTGGCGTCGAATACTTTGAGGAGGACACGGTACCAACCAAGGAAAACAGTCTGGTCATGAATTTTATGTCAAACGTCCTGTTTCTCCTCGAATATATCCACAACTGAACAAGGGTTAATATGTTTGTCGCTCACTTGACTTTGTTCACTGTGTAGTGGCAAAAAACGGACAAGAACACGACCTTTGAAGCTTATCCATCTGAGATGACTCATTTGTTTCCCTTTCCTGCATGGCACGGCAGGATGGCAATGACCAAATCTTGTGCGCTCATGTTTGCTGCCTCGTTCATTGTCCTCACAGTGGTACTTTGGATCTGGGGTATCTCGGCCAGTGCTGTACCCTGTCAGACCATAGGGCCCTGGTAATACGGCATGGCTATGGCCGGCGTTTTCCAGGCATTTTATCCATGCACTCCTCTCCACAGTGCGGCTGGGCTCACGTAGCATTCTGGTGTTCCTCAGCCGCGTTTGGGGAAATGGCGCTGAGTTGTTTGTGCAGAGTTTGTTGGTGTCAAACTTGGAAACTTGGCATACTTCAAACGATCAGTTCAAATTTCGCCCATAGTATTTGCAGTTGCTTGTCATTTGCAAAGTGGAGACTGCTTGGCACAGGTTTATTTGCGGTCTCATTCAGCTCGCTGGTCTTCGCCGGCTTCATCCTTTGTAGATACCACGACAGAATTGAAGTCAGCTAAAAGGCCCTCAACATCTGCGCATCCAAGCTGTGCGTTGGCCGTCCCTTGTTTCGTTTGGTTTCATGAGTTTTCCAGAGGGTTGGAGCTGAAGTTTGGGAGTTCTTTCATCCTTATGGAGCTCGTTGTGGCGATATGCTCAGAAGTGGTTCCTCTTGAGCTAAAGACGTGTTCTTTCTTCTTGCTGATGGTATTTCTATGGCATTTTCGCCTGGCCAGCTGGAGTTCCCAATCTCAAGAGGTGCATCGTCCAAGAATTTTCAGGTGTGCGCAGCTCTGATTCAGACGGATATGTGGGAAACTGCAGCAACAATCCACACAACCACGTTTGTTCCTGATTGAAGTCATGATCACCTCTGGTTGGATTGCTGAATTCACTAGACATAACTCATGTGGGCCAAGAATTACAGTTTGGGTTCATTAAAACTGTTTGCTGGATTCATCTTTTTTCGATGGTACAGCTGGGGCCTTTCGTGACCACATATTTTAGCAGGCCTGATGATCTAGTATTCAGTGATATTCAGTGTCAGGGGTGTCCAAGTCAGCGTCCCATTCGGAGCATTCGGAGTGAATTCTGCTGGCAGAGCCATGGTGGAAGATGCGAAGCTGTTGGATCTGGGAAATCGGCGCATTGCAGCTTGGTTGACGAAGTTTGTAGATCTTGAAGGATGTTAGTGGGTTTTTGCTGGAGAAGGGTTTGATATGTGTTGATATCATTTTTGATGATAGTATTCTTAGACTTTGGGATGACTGGGTATTTTGCGCCAGCGGTGAGTTATGATCATTTTTCTCGGATTGCCAAGGTTGCTTTGGGTGGCCAATTCAACAATTCATTCCTTGCATATCTCAGATGGCGCCCGAGATCATATCATTTCTCGCCTGGCAGATGCTCAGGGCCGATGTCCCCGCTTCAGAGTTCTCGATGTCGGTGCTGCGATGAACCCATGGACTCTAAATGTGATGACTGCTGTGGCAGATAGGACTCCAGATACAGTGGAGGACTGCTTTAAACAAGATGGTTTTTCTGCTTCTGTGGCGCGATTTTGCTGCCGTTCAGGCCCTACGACAGTTTTGAAGATGTCCAAAGAAATGGGTTTGCAGCAAAATGTCAGCTGTTTCACACCTGCTTTCGAATATAAGAGATGTTGCCGGAATGGCGAACCACAAAAATTGCTTCGATTTACACTCGATGTCAACAAAGAGTCAGCATGGGACCCTTTGTTGCAGCATGTCGAAAAGGCTGGCAAGTTCGAGTATGCAGTTGCCTCTCATATTGTTGAAGACGTGATGAATCCCGAGATTCTGTTGCAGATGCTTCCACAAATTGCGCAACGTGGCTTCGTGTCGATGCCATCAAAGTTTACCGAACTCAAGCGAGGAGTTGAGGGATTTGGGCCCCATCGTGGACATATCCACCATCGATGGATTGGCACGATCCAAGCAGGTCGTTTGCTGCTGCTTCCAAAGCTGTCATTTTTGGAAACCGTGGAAAGCTCGGTGGAAGTTGTTGGAAATGCCTTGACGGCGGACTCCATTGACATGAGCTTCGAATGGGACACTTTGTCCTCAAGCATATTTTCAGTGTTTGTTCATCATTTTTTCCATATTTGTTTCATCGTTGTTTCTTGTGCGTTTGTAATGTTGGTATATCAGTCATAGCATGTCGAAAAATACGACAAAATACGAGGCTGTCCCAGTCCACTATTCCGTTGTCAAATTGAGCAGGTAAACCATGGTAAACCATGGTAAACCATGGTAAACCAATGGATCAACTGAGCCCCATGTTCGCCAGTTGTTTGTTTCATTGGATTGTTTAATGGGAAAATTTACAGGAAACCTCCATATTTGATGGGAAAATCCATGGTTTCCTGTAGATTTTCCCTTAAACCCAATGATTGGATCAATTGAGCCCCATGCTCGCCCCATGTTCGCCAGTTGTTTGTTGAAATGATGGCCGGTCTGCGACAGGAAGAAGATCTTCCCTTCTCCATCCTCAACGAGGGATTTGTCGGTCCTACACCGATTCATGTGATCCAGATGTACCTGGAAGTCTTTGCAACATCTGATGATGTCTCTTGACATAGTCGAGAGAACCAATTTGCTTCCAAAGTGAAAAGACTCTGACAGTCCCAAGAATGAACATGCAAAGGAAAAGGTGTTCAAGATCAGATGATCATGAGGCATTCCGAGTCAAAGATGGCAAAGGTAGTCAACGATGTCCAGATCAGATCAAGTTCTTGGCTCTTGATGTCCATTCAAGTTGGATTCAAAAATGCTCACGTCTGGATTTGTCGAAAAGTAGGGAGCCAAAAGAATCCACTGGTTGATCACAATTTCTTTTGAAACTTCATCTAAATAGCAATTCTAAAGGGTAATTCCCCCATCTTCGGTCAACTGAGGTTGATGAAGCATACATCTCCCGGCAACCCAAGCCCGACTTTAAGTCGGCATTGCCCTGTGAATCAAGGCAGGAACAGTCTTTGAAACAAAATTCTACCTTTTGCACTGCTGGAAGAAACCAGGAAGTTTGACAATACCCTCTGTATTCTTAATCCACAAACCTTCCGTTGAAACATAGTTGGGAAAAACTTAATGGGCTCACAACAACAATCCAACCATATTTTGTAATTTGGAAAATACGTTGCTCAGATACATCCGACCTCTAGTCGGTATTATTCTTGCGACTTACACAGAAGTTTTTGCGCGCAGAATCCAAGACACACCCTCAAGAACTCACGGTCTCACACCGCTCCTGTCTGAAAAGTAATTGGTGAGGCCAAAGCACCAGGCCATGAAAAAAGAAGAAGCTGGAGCTGGAGTGCTAACCACCGTCCGCCCCTTACAGATATTAGCTGAAGAGCAGGAAATGGCATGGCCTGCGAAGAAACATTCTACAGTCAATTTGCACACTTTCGGTGAGGCAGTGGCAGACCTTGGTGCTAAGGTTCACTTTTGCTCCCTGAGTGCCTTGAAGCACTCAGATGGGACTCTGTGACTCTAAAAACTGTGTACTATCATCGAAGTTGGAGATGTTCAACTTGTTAATTGGCTCTGGCTCAATTTATGCACTCCCCAAAATGGACGACTTGCTAAGCGAAAATTGTGGGTCTATCGCTACCCTAATTTTGAGCCAACCTTGAACAACCTTGATACTGAGAGCCGAGGTCAGCCTCTGATCATGTGGTGAAGATTTCCCAACTTGGTGGGTCAAACCAAATCACTCCAACATGTGCTGATCCCTTGGAAATGACGCATTTATAGATGATTTACCCCATTAAAGATGGTGATTTCCATAGCCAGAGGGTCACTGGTCACTTGCCCCCGACCCCTTAGTCGACTGAGGCAGTTTTGAGGGCCTCTCAAAACAGCTGGCCGCTCAATTGGGTGCCACTGGGGAGTCATGCTTTCGCCAAGAGCTGGAGGAGCCGAAAAAAATGTTCTGATAGAATTTCAAATCATATTGGTCACTGGTCGCGTTTTGCCTGATTTTGTTGGTTAATGTTGGTGGATGTTGGTTGATGTTGGTGAATGATGGTTCATGTTGGGTGATGTTGGATAGATCCCATTGACAATCGACCAGAATCTGTGGTTAATAATGATTAACCACCAACCCAGATACATGGGAAGTCCAGCTATGCAGGAAGTCAGAAGGCGGTGCCTCATAGCCATGGAGGTGCGAAGGATTCAGCGGCACTCCTCAACGTGTTTCTTGCTGGACATTTCGAATCTTGCGAGGATTTCCGGGATTTTGATGCGGATTTTAGGAGAGTCTTATCATATTTGGAAAATCCCCCAGAATGCGGATCAATGATTCTTTTCTTGCTGGGCCTTGCTGTGTAGCAACGGAACCCTGGTGGACCTCACCGCAATTGATGGTTAGGCTTGAAATCATAGCAGCCCTGGATGATCGATCCAGGAATAACAAGGAGAAGGTTTAGAGCCAAAAAGATTTCTGATTGACCTCGTGCAGCTATGCAGGCAGTCGAGGCAGCTATGATGTTTCTTTGCTGAACTAGTTCCAGGGATACGACAGGGAATCCAACCCCATCAAAGTGGTAGAGCCAAAGTAATGCCAGATGGATATGGGTCAAAATGTTGCCCAGAAAAATCTATGAGGGTTACCCTCTGGTAATTTAACATAGCTATCGAAAATGGTCATTTACAGTTGATTTTCCCTTAAAGAATGGTGATATTCCAAAGTTATGTTAGTTTGCCAGAGGGTGGAGAACACGTTTCACAAATCTGTGGGATGCACACCCTGCCCTGCCAAGAGCTAAGGATCTATCACACCTGCGCCGCCATCGAGCCAGATTCTAGCTCCACTGCGCGGCTGAGTAGCTGTCAGGACGGAAATTGCCTATGGCACGCATCGCTGGTTGGTGGTGTAGGCCTGGTGAATAGATAGGATAACCATGGAGACCTGGGTGTAAGCTTGCGACGATGGTTAGTAATTTAAACGACTTTTCACTGCCCATCATCCCCTTGTTCCAAGCCCACCCCGAAGGTGGTGCGAAACCCGCCCCATAGGAGGCAGCGAGTCTCAAGAAGGAGAACTCCTCAGCGATTCTCTCGGCCTGCATGGGTGAGGAGGCCATCCATGAGAGCCAGTCTCCTCAGAGCCAGGGATCAAGAAAGTTTGGTTGTTAAAGATTTTGATAATTTTTGATACAATCATCGCATTTTCGGGACACCCAAGAGGATTTTGAGCAGCAGCTGACCCCTAAGATGATTTGATATATTATTATAATTTATTATATATATTATTATCATTGTTATTATGCGTGTATATATAATAAATATGCTTATATAATCTTATATAACTATATTATATATATATATATTTATATAATTGCGCATGTACTATCGCGCTGCATGACCATTGTTCTAAACCGTCTTGGCCAAACAGTCCAAGAGGACGTTGCAAGAAATTGGATATAGCCAATTTGTATCAATTTGTGCTAGAGTGCCCCGAAATCCCTGAGGCACGAATTTCCGAGTTTTTGATCATGATATGATATTTGCATAGATACAATATATATATATATATCTACATATATACTGTGTATGTATACATGTACCGATGTGTAATATATATATATATATTATATTGTATTATTGATTTCTGCATATACATACATTTTAATTTGTGTATAACATATACAGCCCGAGAGCTGTATAAGAATCAGAGCTGGATAAGAATCCGAAAGCTTGAAGCCCAGGGTCCCTCAAATTCTGATTTTGAATACGGGGAAATTTCCACCACAATAGGTCAAGTGCCCTTAAATTCTTAGAAGATTCTTAGTTGCATATTGTATAAATCCTTAGCTCGAATAGCAAACTAAGAATTTGGCAATCCTATCCCGAGGTCCCTCAAATTCTTAAAGTAGTATGGCCTTGGTATAGCTGAAAATATGTAGACCGCATTGGATCCGAGCCCCTCAAATTCTTATATAGTGAATTCTTCCACAATACTCACGCTGAGTCATCCAGTTTGTAAATCTGAACTTGTGCTCCTCCAGAGCCTGGTTGCTTTCCGCTTCAGGGCCCAGAGGCCTTCGCTGCCCTGCAGACCGTTTTTGCAGCTGCTGGAGCGGAAGCGGGCAGCATTGACGCCAAGGCACCCAAGTCTGGGGAATCATCAAAATGTGGGATTTCATATGATTCAATGGGTTTTATACAATGGGTTTTACTGAGTTTTAATGGGTGTCAATGGGTTGTAGTTGGACATATGGTCAATCATATGGATTTTTCAAGCAATAATGTATGGTGATATAAGGAAACGAACAGGATGGGTTGAGGGATCGAATGGGATATATTGAGCCAACGAAATGGAGGATTGACAACCAGTTTATGGCCATTTTAATAGTAGTAAAAGTTATGATCAATGAACTTTTGTCAAACCCTCTTTTCAGACAGACCAAAACTCTGGACGTGCCGGTCAAAATAAACTTTGTGAAAAGGCCAGTCCTAGAGGCTGACGCAGTCCTAGAGGCTGACGCAGTATACTGACCAATCATCAAAGTGAATGTAGGCCGGAACCTACCAAATGCATCCAAATGCCAGTTTATCCAATGAACAGAACATCCTCCTTTAAGGTTTTTGATGGTGCAAGGACGGGCACGAGAGAAAGTTTCAGCAACGGATGAGAGCTGCGACATGTCCACTGCCGCATGGAGGTACTGAAAACGAGGGCCAACCATTTGCGGTGTGCCCGTGTGGCTGCGCTGGTGAGGCGACGTTTGGGCGTTGGGGAATTTGTCAAGTTAGGTAACTTTTGGATACTTTTGGTAATGGATCCTGTCGAAATTGCTGGAACATGTCCCATTTACATCGATTCAACCATCCTTTTTTTGGGGTTTCCTAAAATGCGGGGTACCCCCAAACCATCCAGCTATTGGGGATCCCGGGATCGACATCCTGAGGCCTGCTGAGAACAACATCCCAATGGAGGTGCCTTTAGACTGCCTCTCGCATCCCTTCAAGGCCGACCGTTTCGTTTGGAAAAAAGGGCCAGGATATGCAGGGATCGTTTTTTTTTCTGTCATCTCTTATGGTTATTGTTGTACTATTTGATTGCTGTTTGTTTACTGCTTGTTTATGTCTGATGATTCTCACTAAAGATATCTAAAGATACTGATACTACCCTCTGGTAAACTAACATAACTATGGGGGAATCATCATTTTTAGTAGGAAAATCAACTATCAATGGCCATTTTCAATAGCTACGTTAAATTACCAGAGGGTAAAGGCTCTGAGTGTAATAAATCTGATTCCTGACGTTGGCCTCGGATGAGTGGCAAGGCGAGCTTTTACGGAGACCTTGCGCGGCACTTCTCTGAGCTCCCATGGATCAGCTTAAGGTGCGGGACCAACGTTTTTGGGGAAAATGGGTTGTCCAAACATAGGGTATATTTGGTGGTTCACCCCATTTAAGCCAAGTAGATTGTACCCTCTAATTGTGTGCGGACCAACCCACACATACTGTACCTATTGTGAGGCTAATTATTTGGATCTCGCGTTGGCGAATCACCAGAACAGCAACAGTCAGTGAGTAAAATTCATTGATCTTAGGCACCCGTTCTTGCCGTACTACGACAGATCGGTCTTTGTGGATTTTGCCTCTTGGCCAGACTCGAGTCTTTCTGCAGATTAGTTTATTTGCAAACTGATTGAAACAAGCAGCTTAAGTCCCCATTAGGCTACTTAAGATGATCCATGATGATCCCAAATGCACTATTTTTTGCGGATGTGTTGAACACTATCAAGAGTTCTGACACAAATCGAGGCACAATCGATTCCAACTTGGGTGTCGTGGTTGTTCGAGTTGCTTGGCTGACTAGAGCAATCAGAACTGATCCGTCAAAAATGATGAAGTTGCTACATCTTTGCCATGTGGATTCCCTTGTACATGTTGCATTTCATGAGCATTCCATGTATATACTTCACATTGCAGAGTTGTGTGCAATTGCTTGAGGTTTTGGTACTTCTACGACAACATCTTCTTGCCAATGTTTCGAACCTTTCCTAGACTCATTTGACCATGGGACCTCATAACGCTTTCGACGGGCTTGTCACAGCCCTGTGTGAAAATTTGGCCTGGGGTCAAAACCGCCCAAAAAGTGGAGGCGCAGACATTTCAGCTTTCAGCGTCACCCTAATTTCCTGCGTTTTTGACCTGTCCACCGATTGAGTTGTGACCCGCAGCCAAGAATCTTTGGGTAGTCCATGCTCAGTTGAGATGTTTTTTTTTTGTTTTGACTTTCGAATTTATTTAAAACAATCACTGAATATCACTGATTTTGGATGATTTGGGGGTACCCCAAGTTTAAGAGCAAGCCATATAGGCTATTAGTCGCATTCGATTCCTGCGATGGACACCCTCCAAGGAGCAGAGCATGCCTGGGGTTCGCAGCTAGCGCCACTCTTCCGGCTGCCACCTTGGGCTGTTCCGCGTGGCGTGGACCAACGGCAGGTGGGGATAGTCTCAGTACACCTTCAGCGGTTCAGCATCAAAAATGCAAAACAAATGATAACACAAGTGTGTTTTCCATGTTTTTTCCAAGCAGATTGTGGATATTCAAATATATACAAATAGAAAAATCGTTTTTTTTCATCCATGTTCATCCCCTTCTCCATGTCATACCATATCCTTGTATGATTCCTATGTTTGGGTCGCTGTTCTCTCAAACTGCACCGCTAAGCTGGTCGTGGAGCACCTAGTGGAGATGCTTTCCGAGAGCAGGCGAAGTCCATGTGACACATGACATCCACATTTCAAAGCCTGTTGTCACCAAGACTTGAGAGTTTCCGGAGAGTTGCTTGGGATATATTTGGTGATATTTATTTTGGTTTGGTTTTTTGCATATTTTGATGATTTTGTGGCATCCCTCGGTTTTGGGTCATTGGACTTTTCTCGCAGTGCTTTGACAAACTCCATTTGCAAGGACAGACTCGAAGCAGGTTGCCATGGCTGAGGCCGCTCGTGTTCATAAAATGGTCGTTCCAGCAGGAAAAGAAGACATGCCATCAACTCACATCAATGAAAAGCCCTGATGTATCCAGATCAGCTTCAATATGTGAAGGGTTTCCTTTCACTCTTCTAATGGCTGGATCTTGCTAGGTTGGTGTTTTCATGGGTGATACGTCAGCGGCGCTGCTGACCAAAAGGCTCCCCCTGGAAGCAGCCACTTGGCAGCAGCTCTGGTCAGCTGATGGCAACTGAGAGCAGCTGCATCTGAGGTACACTTGATCGACCCTTGGGATGGCAACCCTGTCTTTCAGGTGCAGCTGTGTGTGTTGCTGTGACACAATCTTGGCGCTCTCTTGGCTTTGTCCAAAGCCATGCAATAGCAAGAAAGGTCCCCTAAAATCCAAATGGCTTATCATAGTAATATGAATCATCAATCATCATCAACCATCATCAACCATCATCATTCTCCATTGTGCAGTTCCATCATTTTTGGACAACCCCGCCATGTCCTGGTCACGGAAAGGCCCCGGCGGTCAGGCCAGTCTGAATGAAAAGCGGCACTTGGGCGAGGTGACTGGCGCAGAGGCGCCCTGACCGTGGCCACCAGGATGAAGCCTGCTACCTATGGGGGATGCGAAAAATGCATAGAAATGTATTATCAAAGTTATCAAAGTGATGTAAAATGCATTTCTTAGCTATTTCGTTGTGTTTCAAGGCCAAGGGCTTCCACTGGAAAATGTTCAAAAGATACCATCCCACACCGGGACCTTGACTATCCTTGGCTTGCGGCAGGCACGGAAGCGTGTGGAACAACGTTTCGCGCCTTTGGCTGCGCAGTAGCCTGAGACATCTGATACATCCGAGCATCGCAACGGCAGCGAAGTTGAAGTAACAGTTGAAAGTTTCTGTTGAATTCATTGTCACATTTGTCACTGCGATAGTGCTCATGATAATCAGTGATCATTTCTGATGATTAAATCTGCCTCATAGTTCTTCTCTTATCAGGAGGTACCTTACTTATCCTCCCTTACTGGCGTCGCGGTCAGGGTAGGTCGGGTAGGTAATTCTTGTTATCCTCCTGATTTGCAATGATCAGAATCGTCCCGCAGCAGCATCCTGTGATGCAGTCCGCATTGCCAAACTTCTGTAGTTTGTCATCTCCGGTGATTTCTATTCGAATTTTATATATTCAGTTCACCTTGAATTCACCAATAGGTTCAATCAGTTCAACCCCATGCATTTCAGCATTTTCATTGCTTGGTTCGTTGTCAGCTCTCTGCAGCTACATGCTCACGTGATTGTAAGGACCTACTGTTTTGATGGACGTGCCGGTACTCATCGCTCCTATCAGGTTTGAACACATACATTGAGCTGCGAATATCATGTTTTTTTCTGCTGGAGTAACCAGATGTTTAGAATTTCTTAAGTAATTCTCTTGTTCTTCAGTGAAATGGTCATGATGATCCTGGGGATATGTGCCATTGAAAAACATCTGAAAGTATCGGAAAATTTGGACTACTCGATTGAATGGGTTCGAAAGAGTTTGGTCTGTGGATTGTGTTTTTTTCCTGCACACTTTGCTCGCAAGCATCAATCGTAGGGTACTAGTATCATGCAGTTGAGCAAAGTGGCCAATCATACCAGGGCCGAGCTGTACCCCGCACGGGCCCATGGCCAGCCGAACAATGTGGAAATCTGGAGGAGCCCACAGAAGCTACTGGTATGTGTCACACCTTGGAACAACTCACGACACGCCTGGTGACATGTGCCAAAGCGTGGAGGACAAGCCGGGCACTCCACGAGTTCCCAAGCCAAAGAAGCGCTTCTGTTGTGCGGTTGTACTGGCAGTCATACATCTCCACTGTGAGGGATATGATATATCATAATCACTGAGTTCAACAAGGGAGTTGCCTGCATTCTTCTCAGAACTTCTGTGCGCTGACTGAGCATGTTGATAATATGTCCAACGGAAATTCAGGTAGGCATCCATGCCACTGGATCTGTTGCTGCCAGCAAGCGTCATGACCTTAGTTGTCCAACTGATTGCTAGGTATATGATGGTATATGATATGTATTCTATTTAAAGATGAAGACTCATGAAGACGGAAAGCTTCTATCTTTGAGGCCAATCAAGTCTTGCAACAAACCGAGGTATCCTTGGTGGATCACTTGACCTTGTCTTTATCGATGGGGCTCATGACTATGAGTCAGTCTCACAGGACACCATCCAGGTAGGTGACATTGCATCTGGGTGTATCTGAAATTGGGTATGCCCCCAAATTGCAATTTCAATGGGGGAAAATGATGGTTGTGGCATGTTGTGGCCTCTTTTTCAGACACACCCATCTCAATGCCAGCAGCCAGTTGTTTGGAGAAATTCTACTGTGATTGGAGTGATTGGGTGCCATTTCTAATGACTTGCGGCTGCTGAAACACGACTTACTGCATAGCCTCAAGCTGTGGCGATTCAAGTCCAAATTGAATAGTAACATTTACACACGAAGATGAGAAGAACAGCTCAAGACCTTCGGCATCCTCCACAGGCCGAAACCATACATTGCTAATTGATCATGCCATGAATCATGACATATATTTGTCTCATCCAAGTCTCAACATGAATCTGCCATGGTGCGCTTGAACTGGAGGAAGCTTCACAGGTTGACCTTGAGCGTTTTCATTCTGTTGACCTTGTTGACCTTTGAGCAGCACTTTGAGCAGACGATGGTGGGACCGGTGGGACCCATGAGATCTTCTGTCTTCGGCCGATGTTTCCGGCGTCCTCGCCGCGGCCGTGGCGGTCTCCCAAAAGCCAGACAGATGAAAGTGAAACAGAGAAATCAAAGAGATGCAACGAGAGATCCACCGGTGGAAGTCATGGGAGTAAAAGATGGTGTGGCGGTGATTGCTGGTAGTGCCCTTGGGGGAGGTTTCTTGGCACTTCCTTTGGTGACAGCGCCCTTGGGGATTCTGCCATCACTGGTTGGCTTGGGAATGGCTTGGGCATTTATTGCAGCATTATGCACCGTATATGCAGAGGTATCAGCTCAGACTCTGAAAGACAAGGCTGTTGACGCAGTGCAAAGTCGCGAAGATCGACCCATGTTGGAGGAAGAAGGGGTGTCCATCGTATCTGTGGCCCAACGCAGATTGGGAGACTCTGCAGCAGTGGTCTGCTCCGTGGCGTTTCTATTTCAGATGCTGGCAGTTGTCACTGCTCAAGTCGCGAAGTCTGGGGAGTTGCTGGAGAGTTTGATGGGTTTACCTTACATTGGAGGTTGCATTCTTCCCAGCATTTTTCTGGGCCTTTTTACATTCGAGATGCCTGTGAAACTGGTGGAGCGAACAAACACCCTCCTGACCGCCGTGATGGTCATTGGTTTTGCTCTTTTGGTGGTGAATTCCTGCATGACCATCAGCTTTGCGGAGCTTCCAGAACTCATCAGCAACTTGCCCACGGAAAATTGGAGACCGCTCCTACCAGCTGCTGGCACCACAACTTGGGCATTGCCAATCTTCTTCAATTTGCTCTGCTATGGCCAGTCAGTTCCACTGGTGGTTGAAAGAATGGGCGCGGAGAGATCCTCAAAGATCCGCAACACCATTTTACTGGGATCAATGATTCCATTGATCCTGGGTATCATTTGGGTGTGTGTTGCTGCATTGCTGGGCTCACGTTTGAACTTGGATGGAGCAGCAGATCCAGTGCTCCAACTGGTGCATGGGCCATTGAGCATTGCTCTTCCGGTGTTGTTATTGGCCGCTGGGGCCATTGGCACAACCCTCATCGCATCCTACTTGGCTCTGGGCCAATTTGCTGCTGATGCCTTGTGCGCAGCCACAGGGTCCTGTTCCCTGGAGGACAACCAACGGGCCAAAGTAGCCTCAGTTATGGTACCAGCTCTGACCGCCTGTATCGGCCCTCAGCTCTATTTGCCACTCCTCTCTTTTGCGGGTGCCTTTCCATCTGTGCTGCTCTATGGTGTTTTGCCACCAGTAGCCTTGCTTCTTTCACGCCAAACATCAAAGAAGCTCCCAGGTCGGGCTATGTTGGGAACTGTGTTGTTTTGATATGAAGACAATGTTGCACTATGTTTCACCATATTTCAGCTGTTTGGCACAGTGCTGTGTCCACCTTCCAAACATCGGTTAATTTAAGTGGATTTCTGATCATCACCGTCAGCCTGCCCCTGTGAGGCCAAGAACCGGTACTTGTCGGTTTGGCAGCCACTGCCGTTCTGTTTCTTTGCTGCAGGTTCAGTCAAATGACATAGAATATGATCAAATGCATTTTTGTAGCAGACTCATGATTGGTATTGTATTGACTAACAAATTAGCTGGTATGATGTTGGTATGGCAAATATACAGAAGCAATCCTGCCAAAACAGCTGCCGTGAAACGTGGAAAGCCAACAACCGGAGTGCCAGACTACCTTTGGCATGTGGGTGTGTTTGATACCTCAAAATAGGAACGTGTTAGGGGGGGGCATGATGATAAACCCCAAATTAGCCCCCATTTTCCGGCAATTTGAATTGGGAAATGAGATCTGTTTTTTTTTTCACATAGGATGATCTTGGTAATTAACGTCAGACGAAGTCTATGGGATTTCCATGGGATTTTCGGGTCAGACAACCGTGTGTCCGCTTCCCTAGCAGCATAGCATTGAGGTTCCTGCTCGTCAACTTGTGGCTCTGGCTGACTGCAGTCTGAGTTCCAAGATGTTCCAGTTATTGTTTCATATTGTTTAATCAATCACTGGTGGGTGGTTTAGAATATGATATATGTTGTATGTTCAAGCCAAAAAAAAAACCTTTTGGGGATGATGATCCCAACATGGCTTGAAACCACCAATCAGATCATAGTTGCAATCCATCTCAATACATCTAAATTAACCATGCATGGCTCAAGTGGCAAAGAAATAGTGTCACTTCTCGTGCATCTTCCTCCATCCTAGCTGCGGATCAACGAAAAACTGCACAGCTGAGATGGATGCCCATTCTGCGAAAGCATCATGGGCGCGTGATGGTTGACCTCTTCAGAACCTGTCCAAACGTGTCGCCTTGAGAAAAAGTTGATCGCATAGTTTGCAAAGGGCGACAGTGCGATGCCAGCAAACAATACACACACACGACGTTGGCTGGTGTGTTTTCGGAGCGACACGGAAGCCGCATCCCTATGATTTTTGTTCGCATGCCAAATAGAGATCTTGATACTGTTTTTTTTAAGTCTTTGTTGGCATTTAATCAACAAACGAACATGCATAGGTGTGAATCACTGCCTAATCTGGACATTTATGGGTCAACGTTTCCTACCCAGGGCAAGACAGTTGTGATCTTAGCATCTTACCATCGCATCTGTTTTGAGTTTGGGGTTAAGGTGATACAGCCCATACAGCCTATACCTATCCAACTGTAATATGGATTTGTCTTAAGATAGGGCACCACAAAACCTGATGGTTTATCATCATGTTTCACCCTATGATTAAACATTTTAGGGTATACTCCAGTTTCAGACCAACCCAGCTATACTGGTATATACTGGTGTTTTGATTGCATGGGGGAAGGTTCCCATGCCTCTGCCCTCCAGGATCTCAAGGTCTGGTGGCCCAAACTTCGCCCTGGTGGGGTTATGGCAGGCACCCGGTTGGAGGGATCGGGTGCCATGTAAGATTAGTTGACCTTCCATTCACGAGGACAAGGATCTAGTAGGCTGGCAAGTGTGTTTCATCCAACAGTTTCTGCCGACCAATGAGTGCAGGACATGACTTTTCGATGTCGTTCCCAGGGCTCATGCGTTTGCGCCTCAAGACTTTGAGGGTTATGAAGCAGAAGGACAAACAGAAAGAAACGGCTATTTTGTGCCTTGAACATCCTTGAACAACTGTTCAGTCTATAGCACTTTTTATGCCTACCTGGATGTTTGTAACTGGGTTAGTTGGTTATATATTTATTGGATGGGTGGATGGGCAGAACTTTTTCCTGGCCCAGGAGCTGTTTTGGAGTTTGTCTCGTTGCTCCCAGGGCGCACCGAGGCGAGATCTTTCGACGGCAGGTTTTGTGAATTGGCTAAGCTGTGGGAAATTGTACAAACGGGTAAGACAAAAAAAGATAAAAAAAAGTGGATAGCCAAACTCTATCAAAATCCCTCAAAAGTGGTAGCATGTTGCAAACACAATCACAATCCTCCAATAGGGAGATGGTTTCAACCGCCCATTTCCGATCAAATTGGGAATGGATTATCAGTGTGTATACTTACCTAATTGCTGGGTAGAACCACTGATGGGTGCCCTCCCATTCTTAGAGAAGCCTGCCAAGCCCTTAAATGGCTCAGGTGTACCTGGATACTGACTACAGCTTTTGGTTCTTTAAGCCGGAGGACGTCAGCAAATGGCACGCGCTGAAGCCTCAAAGATCAAGGCATTTGGCTGACCCTGGAATAGCAAGTCAGTTGAGCAGTTTCAAGAGTTCCAGTGGTTTGATGTTTTTTGGGGGGGTTACACTCCCCCCCATATCTTGGATAATTATAGTGAACTGGGAATCCCCATTCACCAGCCATTGTGGGGATGCTCCTATGTCCTCAGGGATCTCCTGGAGGCTCTAAACATATCCCAACTTTGGGGGGATCCCAACTGGGAATATTTCACCATGCTTACCGTGGCCAAGGTCTTGGAGGCCACGTTTGGAGGGAGGAACTCGAGGACACAAAGCAAGAGCTCGAGTTTCATAGGCGGCTATGGACCCTGAAGCGACTTTGGGCTTTTGTTGATAGGCGAAGCCAATGTTTAGCTGATTTAGCTGATTTAGCTGGAGTTGTGCAGAGTCACACTCGAAACCTGGACGCTGGATGGAAAAAGATGATCAGTTTGCGCTGAAAAGAAACATCACGCTACTAGTCTCTTAGTTTGTCGCATGCTTTCCGGTGGGAACACCACTTCTGCAGTGCCTCAGCATTAAATTTGCATTGGCCTGATGCTTTTTTGTCGCCCCATTCAGTTCGCCAACACAGATTTGCGCCCTCTCTTGGCATGATTTGGAATGCACCACATGCTGGTGCGCATTTGTGCAGTTCCTGACCAATTAATTTGAGTAAGAAGATCCTCAAAGACATTGCAGAGGTTGAGGCTGGCTCCCACTGGTTCTAAGTGGATCCAAGTGGTTTACCTGCTTCCCATCATGATACGTCATTATACTTGCAACATATTGTACTTCACCATTTCTGTCTCGCGTGAATTTGGTATATTGTATATACATGATTTTACATAGATAGTAAGTATGAAGATTCAACCTCTATAGTGGAGAAATTACTTCAATCGGGTCCTGCAACCCAGGCCCACGTGATCGCTTGCATGCTTGAAATCAGCAGCAGTATCAATACGCATCGACAAACACCCTTTACCTCATAAATCCTCAAAACCTGATTAGAGTCAGATTGAGTTTGGGCACCGCTTTGGTCAAGCGGAGAAGTTTGCAGGGCCACTGTATTATTCGCGTTGGTCTGCTTCATTCCGGTCCCTCCATGCGATGAAAGTGCACACGAACATTTCTGTTTTTCTTGCTGGCAGGTATGCTCAAGGAGCAAGTCAGAATAGAAGACAGTACAGTTAACGAAAGAAGCAAGCACCCAATCGTAATCGGAAAGAAAATGTTGCACATCCCGAAAGATCAGTGACAACAGTATAAACATGCTTGGCATTCAATAGATTTTCTTCCGCTGAATAAAGACTGCTCTGAAGCTTGGAGACAAGAGAGGTGGGTACTCCTAGTACTTCAGCCAACTTTGCCTCATTGATTTGTGTTTTTTGACATGTCAATCCCACCACCCTGATGAGCCTTTGCTCTCCTTGTGCAGGGCATGCCAAACTTTGCGGACTTTGTGGAGGCGGGAGCGGTTCAATGCATTGAAAGATGCCAAAAAATCATCGAGTTGGCGAATGCAGGAGCTCGGCTCGGAGGAAGAGGCTTGACAGCAGAGCAATCGCGGAATGATCGCGAGTTTTGTTCCCTCAATTTGTTCAGTTGTTGTTGTTTTTTGCTTCAACTATATCAAAACCTATTCAATCAGATATATTCAAATATTGCATATGATATGACTGGAAGCTTTTGCCGTCGCAAGCTGTCCTTTTTCTGGAGGAGGAAAGCGACAAGGCCAACAGGCGACAGGGAGTGTGGTTGTCAAAATGCGCTGTCGACCCTTGCGGCTCTTGATTTTTGTTTGCGGCAGGGTACCAGTCAGCAGTCAGAACCTCAATACCACCATGCACCACTTCTAAGGCTCAATGGATCCAGAAGAAGGTTTTGTAGTGGTGCAACTGGCAATCATTTGCCAATGCGCAGGGTCAAAATCAGGTAATTACAGCCCAAAAACGGGATGATTGTGCTCCCAGACGCATTGAATTTTGACCCATCCCATATCCATATAAGGGCATGAGGGGTTATCTGAAAATAGGGTATATAACCCCAAAATCCCGGATCCAGGGGTTTGTCATGATGTTCCCTATTTCAGTGCCATAGCTTGGGTGTCCCATGGTATACATTGGTATACCTGATTTTCAGACAAACCCCAATATATCAGATTACTTGGTTACGTATCCCAGAGAATCCCAGTTATATTCCTATAAAATCCCCATGATATCCCGGTTGAAAAGCGCAAAGGTACTTGCACTCCATCTGTTGGTTCAGCTCCGAGAGCCCGGGGACAGCCTTTGACCCAAGAGGCAAATGTCACCGGTGGCTTAACGACGATGTTGGCGAATGATCAGCATCTGAGTAGATTACGCATGTTCCACAAAATCATACACCATATTTATCCATATTTGATGTATGATTTATTATGTATGTAATATGCAATGTGTATGTATAATTATATGTATATATGAATATGTATATCTGGATATACCGAGACCGACCGATATGAAGATTAGTTACGGAATCCGTTGCTATTAGTTACGGAATACAACGTTGACCATACAGATATACATGTGTATGCGATTGTATGTGTCTATCTAATATATATATATATACATACACATATGTCAAGTGAATGAAGTGTGAAATGATTCAGCCAGGAATCACTGGAACTTTTGTGGACGCAATTGCACCTCTGATGTCAGACCCCTCTCCGGCAGGTCATAACATTCTCCACCAACGTTCGGCTCCGAGACAGAGTGGGTTGAAATGGTTTTGTATTACTGTACAGTATTTGTGATTTTTTCCAAACGAAAAATATTTTTCCAATTCATGGATATCCACGTGCTAATTTTGCAGAAACCATGGATTTGATCAAGGGCCCAAGCCCTCCCAGTGCCAGGCGAACCGCGGAAACCTGAGCCAAGAGGCCTTCAACCAGAAATTGACACATTTGCAGATTCAGAGTCCGGTCCTTACTCGGAAAATTGACATACTGTCTCCGTGTCTGACTATCCCGGGAGATACTGTACTATATATATAATTATATATATATAATTACATTTGTTTCGTCTGATTTCTGATCAATGTGCTTTAATATGATTTGATAGTTGCCAACTTCAATGAATTTTTGCCAATCGGAATGCAGGAAGTTGCTCCAAAAAGTGCGTCAGATAAAAGGTGCACATTGGTCATGATTTTTCCGCACAGTTACGAGCCCATACCATCTACAAAAGAGTTTTGTAACCCCCGTGTAGTACAGTTCAAACTCAAAAGAGGGTAGTTAAGCATGTTAGAACAACATATAGTGCATAAATATGTGATATTGTTGGCTATGGCACATCATTGTATATCATTGTACGTGTGATTGTTCTTGCCGCTTGCCCACAGTGTTGGCTAAGACAAGCGAATTGGACCAGACCTAGAAGGTTTGCGATTGGTGCCTGCCGTCTACGTCCTGTGCTCCCACATCTTTTGAGCAGAGCGTACAGCTGTGTCCGGGACAAGCTGAAATCACTTAAGATAGCAATGTGTATGTTTTTATAGGGAAATGTTGGGAAACCCTTGGATTTAGGGGTCCCGCTTTTTCCGAGAATGGCCAGAGAGGGAGGTGTGCTGACGCCTGTCCGTGTGCGACTTTACCTGTGCCCTATAAATGTAATGCATAGGTATGCATATGACAATCTGATCGCCAGCCTTTCTGGCATTCAGAATTTAAGGCCCTGACTGCTGACTGCTTGCTGACATATTCCTACAATTTCTGTGGAGAACACGGACAGTTTCTTGATGTTTCTTGCTTGGGGCACAGGGCCAGCCTGTCTGCCAACAAGTACATATAAGTGCATGCCTGTGGATTTGTTTGAAACTATCTTATATAGTATCATTTTGAATCTTCCCAAGTTGAGAAGAGGCGTTTGCAGCAGCTGTACTTGCAGAACAACCGAATCACGTCTATGGCAGGGCTAGAGGTCATGGGAGACCGGTGTGGTTGTGTGAGATGTTGCATGGGAGCCATGTTTGGAATTGTTTGGATTTTATGTGGATCATCAGAAGGACACCTTTTCGAGTGAAAATTGCACTGAACTAAATCTGGGCAAAGGACGAAAACAGTCTTCGTATGGGAACCGATGTGTTGGTAGCCACACTCACTCCAAGGACGACATTTGATGTTTCGGTGCTTCAAAGTTCTTGCGCATTCTCCGGCCAATCGCCATTAGCTTCAAAGACTTATAGAGGGGGCCAGAGTGGCCAGAGGCTTCTTTCCAAGGACAGGGTTGCTCTCGGTCCGGCCGGGAATTTCACCTTGTTTTGCTTCATCCCAGTGTATTGAGGAGCAATGTTCACCACCGAAACCCATGGGGGCGGTGTGGCCGCAGCTGGGTCGGAAGCCCGTCTTTCAGCAAAGAACTTCCTCCAACCACTGGTCCCATGTAGCAATGTCAAGCTGATGACAGCACGCTGACAGATTGATGCGATCTTATAGCTTTCTTTCAGGATGGATGGGCAGGGCCTCATTGGAGGGCAGGCTGACACACTCAACGGCTGATTTGTGCAGAAGATTCAACAAAAAGAAGTTGGAACATCTGGCAACACCTTGGAACCTGCAGGGAGTTGCTGGCATCGAGAAAACCATGAAATGGAAGCTGTTCTTCTTTATAGGCTGGCATGAGAACAGCTTAGTCAGCAGATGTCAATCGCTTTTGCCACATGTTTTCACACGGATGCAGGATCTCTGATTGTCCTGGTGACTGGAGTGTCCTGCACCTTGTTCTGGACTGTGGTGCAACTCCAATGTTCATCAATGTGTTGCCTTCCCACTCTCAGCGCATTGTTTGAAACTTGCCGTTTGGGTGCAGGATTCTTCATTTGCAATGGGTAGTGCCCTTACCAATTGCAAGCGTTGCTGCTCACTTGGCACTTTTTTGGAGCCCTCTGAGAATGCCAGCTGTTAGTCTGGAATATTCCAAGATATTCCAAGGCTCCGGCTCAGTTTATGACCACGTTGTTCCTTTTGCTCTTCGGGGTTTTGATGGTGGTCCGTGTGCCCAGATGCATACGGAACGTGACAAATTCTGTCCAAGCTTGCCAAGATGTTTCATCAGTGGACTGTGTCCACTGCCTGTGGTATACCTAATCATGTTGCTATGTTGGGATATTATCAATCATGCATCATATATGCCATGTCAGCTTGGGCTCAAGATCAGAGGAGCTTTCGATGCCATGGCCGCAAAACCAAAAGTGAGCTTTAAGATCACTCTGGCTTCGGAGAAGACTCAGCCGTACAAGGCGGAGAGTGCGAACAGATGTTTCTTCGCATGCATGAGTCTCTTCTACGAACATGAGAATCAATCATCCACGAGGAAGAAGCAGTTCCGTGTTTTCACTGAGGATGCCACTCTTCAGGAATGTCATCAACTTGATGCAGTTGGATTCCTGACAGAGATCAATATAGTCAAATTGTCCCCATTATAGACCTCTCATTATAACATATATGAGCAGAGTTCAAAACTCCTGTTAGTTGATGATGATGATGATGATGATGATGATGATGATGATGTTGATGATGATGATGATGATGATGATGATACAAGTGATACAAGTAGGGGCTTCTACTCTCCGAGTATGTCCAAGATCCGGGAAAATTCTCGCGGTCCGGCTCCAGGTGATTACGGTCCCAGAAGAAGCCCCCTTCCTTGCAGTGGTGAAATTCTCTGCAGAGGAGTTCAAGGTTCCAAGTCGAGGAAATTGCAGGAGCTTGTGATAGTTGTATAGTATATTTATCATTATTTATCTATAATTACATAGATATGTGGCTGTGTGTGTGCGTCTAGCTACTTCAGGATGAAATATATATATATATATACATGTTATTCGATTGTTATGTCCTGAGATTCTTCCGCAGTGTCACTATGCAGGATACCTCAGGATGCGATGGGGGGGCGACATGTGCAGTTTCTCTCGTTTCCCGAGGTGAACCCATCGACAAGCGCTGTCATCACCAACGATGGAGTTGGTTTGAATCCGAACCAAACTGCAGGGGCCGTTTTCCTGAAGCATGGTGCTGATTTGAAGCTGATTCCCAGGGATCGCGTTGGGACTCACAATGAGCTGGTTGGCGCATGATGCAAGACGTCGCCTGCGGACAAAAAGAATGGCATTTCGAAATCAACTCGGGGTCAAAATTGATCAACAGCTGTCCAAATAGAAAAGTTCAACGGTCTTCATCAAATTCTTTTAAGTTTCAAGTGCTTGAACTTTGCCACATGGTTTACTATGATAATGCGGAAACTCTGAGGTGCTGGACTTTCCGATCCCAAATCCCACCCAACGGGATTGGCCGCCTCGACCTTAACAACTGTTCGCCCAGCTGCTCAGTTGGATGCACCTCAAGCTGACCTCCAGCTGTGCTGCACAGCTCTAGGAACTTGGTTAGCATCAGGGACCATTGCTACAAATTTGTCCTTTTCATGCCAGTGCCTCAGACGGCTATTTTTATTGCGGAGATCAGCTAGGCAAGAATCTGGCTTCAAAAGGACTTTGCATAGCAGAGAACAGCTAGAAGGAAAGCATGAAACGCCTCATCCTCACAATGTTTTGATCACAATCAGCGTCCAAGGACTCGGTTCATGGGACGAGGTGCCCTGGCTTCTCAATTGCTGTTTGAATTGAAGGGTTGCTGAATCGAAGGTACATATGTGGTGTGCCAGCTTCCATGTGATGTTCGGTGCCTTTCTTTGGAGCGAATGATTCGCTCATTCGCTTTCCTTTGATTTGGGTGCAAGATGGTGCTTGGTCAGGTATGTGGTATCTTTTCTTGGCCACCATGGTAGTGATCCCAGAAGTCTCCAGATCGTACATCTCACCTGGAAAGGTCTCTCTGTTATATAAATTGACATTCTCTAATCAAACCTTACCTGCTTCTTTTTTTCCTTGGGAATCTAAAAACCCCACACCAAAGCATGCACTGTAAGGGTGAGAACAGTGAGAACAGACATCCCCTCCACGAAGCTGAATGCGTGAGTGATGAGGTGTTTGCTGCACTGTGGGACACCAACATCAGCTGGTTTTTTGGAGGACTGCACCACGGGCTGACACCACGACCTCTTGAAGTCTGATCGCACCACATTTCAAGAAGTCGGGCAAGTCATGGTCATGAGTGTGGTTGAGACATGTTTTCACTAGGACTCTTTACCTTGTACCTGGTGTTGTTCAACACTCAGAAGCTCTGTTTGCCTTTCTTGCGCAGTTTCTTGTGCAGTTCCAGTTCCGCATGGGTTTTCCGACCAATTTTCGCATGATTTCATGAACTCCAAGGTTGGGTGCAGTTGCTTTGTGGAAAGGCCTTGGTGGCTGTACCTGAAAGAGCACTGCTGTTGACCTTGAAACCTTCATCTTTCGTTGTTTGTGTCTTGCCCTCTCTATCTCTGTGAAAGGTTTCTTTGGGGTTGAGCCATTCTCACTGAATCGACTGGGAAGAGATTCTTTTGGCGGCCCCCAAACCCAAAATCCGTATTTCACCGGCAGGTTACTTGATCAGCATGCAGCTGGACAAAGCTAGGAACATCCTCCTCAGAGAGAAAGGCCTGCTAAACGCGCCCTTCAACCACCAGTCAACGAGCGCATCGCAGATTGAAGATGACAATCCTGTGCCCGTCAAGAAATCCTGTTTCATGCATGTTCCATGTGTGCTTTTTGTGTGTTCCATGTGGCATGTGGCCACTGACTCGCTGACGTTTGCTGTGCAAAGTTGATGCGTTGTCAGAAACTGGTGGAAGCCTGGATCATTACATTGCTCCGACCCAACCAGGCGAGAAAGTTTGTGATTTGCGATGACTGATGTATGCGTTGTCCACAAGCAAGATTTAAAGAAGCTTGAGTTTCAGGTTGAACAATGAAACCGTGAGCATCCTGCCCTATACAATGATATTACGATGCTACTACAATCATGTATGTGACTGCATCTTGATTTGGATTCATCAGCCACGAGGCTTGAACAAAGTTCAGTTCAAGGCCTGGCCTTTTGACGTTGTTCAGCTTGGCGGACTCTTCTGCAACTGTACAACTGCCTTTGACTGCAAGGTTGAGTGCATGTTTCCAAGGGCTGGAACAAGTCGAAGCATCATGAGTTCCAACGATGTTTATGATTTCCTGTGACTGGTGGCATGGTTGCAAGGCACTCCTCAAAAACCTTACAAATGAGGAGGAGCGCAGAGCCGGCAGCCAAATTTGCAGTAGTGTCAGGATAAGAGGAGATGAGGGTCTCCCAAAATGTACCTGTAACCAGAGGGATGAAGCACTCACATCTTTATGTGCATAGCCAGGTGATGGCAGGTGATTGCATTGTTTTCACATTGAATTTCAGCGTCCGAACAGTTGTGAATATTGCCCTGATCAGCAATGGGTTCGCATGTCAAGCAGGATTTGTTCTCAGACGATGATCTTGACTACGTCTTGAACGCGCTGTGTGATTCTCAAAAGGTCCTTCTCTATGTAATTCTATGTACATATTGTCAGCATCCAGCAAGTTTGGAAGCGTGTAGCAATTGTAGTGTTCAACCAATGGGGTTGGAGGCAAATATAGGGGACAGAATGGAAAAGACGCACTTTGGAGCATCAAATTAAATCAAGTTACATCAAGTTAGGACGCTTCTAAGGAGCTTTGTGCCCTCAAGTGATGGCATTGTGAGCCGGGAGGACTGTTCGTCCATACCGGGAGTTAACGTCCCTGGTGACCACTGGTGGGAGGCAAAATTTGCGTTGCAGGAGTTCAACTACTGGGTCACCCCTGGTCTCATGCTCATGGTCTGAACGGTCTGAATTCCACAAGGACTGGCTGCACTCTGCTGGATGGGATGAGTTTTTGAGAGTGAAACATAGTGAAACCGCTGAAACCGCTGAAACCACTTGGCTCTCCTTGTGTCTACTTGGCTCTGCCTGAGGATGTGAATTCAAGAGGACAGCTGTGGCTGAGTGCGGGTCGCTTCACTTCACTATTCTTCACCCTGTAGGGAAGCTGCAGCTGTTGCTGGTTTCAAACAATGTTTCTTCCAATCCTACCCTCTGGTAAACTAACATAGATGTGGAAAATCACAATTTTTAATCGGAAAATCCATTATAAATGGACATTTTCAATAGCTATGTTACGTTAGTTTACCAGAGGGTACTTGGTATGATGATCCCAATTGACTTTCATCTTTTTCAAGGGGGCTCAGCCACGAAGCGGCGCGGTTCGCGTTGCAGGACCGCATAGTCCGAGTGAAAAAAAGCGCTCAAGCTGACCGCGGGGCCCACGAGGGTGCACCTCGTACAATTAAGCTGCCAAATCGCATGAGTTATGAGGGGTCCCCATCTTGGATTCTAAGTTGAACCCCTTAGGTCCTTAAGTCTGACTGGTAGTTGTTGACCATGATGATCAATTTTGGTAGTGTTGAAGATGTTGGAAGGTGATTATTTTTTGAATTATCAGTGATTTATCATGGAGTATCTGACAGATGATACACGGGTGTTTCAAAGCTACAGTACCATTGGAGAAGACCACTGCGGTTCAGCAGCAGACTGCAGATGTAGAGATAGGACTCAGCTGCAGCGCACAAAAAGCGCAATGCCGCGCTGTTTCACCCAGATGGACCCGCAGTAGAAGGACTGCCCATCGAAGTAATTTGCGTTTGAGGCTCTGGGATGTTGGAACCGATTGCGTTCTCGATTGGAACTTCAAAGACTGACCAGGGAGTCTTTTGGTGGTGTTGGTATCTTCTTGTTCAATGTGGCGAAGCAAAGAATCCGAAGATTCAGCAGCTTTTGTCCGGTGTCCAGCTTATGCTCAGGGCATAGAAACTCCCCAGGCAGTTGCACCGCAAAAAGTTTGCTACACTTCGCGCACTAACGAAGTTTCTTGTTGTAAGCGAACGAATTGCCAAAAGTGTCACTCGTGATCCAAGCAAATTAGGGTAGCAGGTTTCAGAAACAACACGAGCGGCCTTGGGATGCCTTAGATTCTTCCAGCTTCCGTCATTCTTGACATCATCTCTTCCCAAATCCTTCCCATCAAACGGCTGAAATCAGGGCCTCAGTTTGCTGCAAAAGCTTCACCTGGGACACAACAGGCTGAGTGAAGTGCACCATTTTGCTCGGGGGATGGTTGAAAATGGATGGGGGTCAATTCATTCCATTTCAGACCCAATGATTTCTTTAGATGCTTTCTGAACTGGCTTGGGAAGTACCTGTAGGATGGGGTGTTTCATTATTTGTGGGACTGGGACTGTTTCAATTTGTATCAGCAGGGATCTTGTTTCATGATTGCTGAAATGGGGATGTGTCAATACCTCATGGACCTCGAAATAGCCGTTATACCAACAGCTTCTGTACTTTTGATTCTGAATCAGGGTACATTTTCCTGCAATAATCAGTGCTGTTTTCTGCCTTCACTCGGTAGGTTCAAGGGGATGTTTGCAGGAAATTGTGGTTTTTGAATGTTTTTGATATCTTTGGACGGTTTGCTTGATGTTTTTTGCAGTTTTGCCGTCATGACTTTCCGGGTGCTCCTCAGGCTTGCACGGATCGACTCGTTGGAAAGCTGCACTCAGCTGGAGGACACCCATGTGGTATGGTGTGTGTGTGTGTGCTCCAGGATTTGTTGGATTTGTCATGATTTATGAATGATTTATCTATGGAAAATCCCATAAATCAAAATCCCCAATCTTCAGAAAGACCAACTGTACCATTCAACATGAAGATCAGCTTGAACTAGAGGAACTGATGGTGCCGCATCAGCAACCACCAGTCGAAGCACCTCTACAGGCGTTGTTGGGAGCTTTGGCTGTTCAATGAAATCCAGTGGGAGGGTACTGTAGGTCTCTTGTGCGAACCAAACACGACAACTGAAGTATACTCGAAGAAGAGTATGCATTGCATTGGTATGGCTGGTAGTTTGCTTATCTGCAGTTTGTGTAACGCTGTAGATTCCCAACATTTCTCCATATTTCCCCATGTTTCCGAAAGTTTCCCTGTATCAATCCCTTGGTCGGACCGCGCAGTTCTGCCCGACATCGATTGCAGCGATTTCTTCAACGTTGAACGTCCTCAATACTGCTGGGAATCGTCTTGAGGACACCCAAGGGCTTGACTCTTTTGCGTCACTGTATCCATTTATATTCTCATCCCGCATCCCATTATAACTTTGTTGATATTGTTTGTGTTTATGACAGTTTGTAATGGTTTACGATAGTTTACAATAGTTATACAATCTTAAATAGTTTATGTAGCAAGTTTTAATACGTATAAATCATCAAAGTTTGACTTCCGTGTTGAAAGAACTCTGCCCTTTTTGGACAATTCTCTTCTTAGTATCCTGTTCGGGTTGATCTGCCAGTTTGCCTCCGTAAGATGTCACTGTAGAGCTTGTTTCTGAAAACAGGGTACCTCAGAAAATACCATGTTTGCTTCTCATGTTCTCAGTATTTTGATTGCCGTATATTTGCCGTATCTATTTTTTTACATACAATATATCATACTATATCACATGCATACTTATTTAATCTTATTTATGTATATTTACACTAATATATATAGACATATACACATATATACTGGATATATAACTGTTGTAGTTCTGCGGAATCCCCCGCTTTTTCAGTGCTTCGTCCAGGACTTGCAAGAGCTGACACCTCTACGGCTCACGACCTTGGACCTGTCAGAGAACAAGATACGTCAGGTGCAGTCTGTCCATCTGGGGGGTTACCCTCTGGTAATTCAACGTAGCTATTGAAAATGGCCATTTATAGTGGATGTTCCCATTAAAAATGGTGATTTTCCATAGCTATGTTAGTTACCGGAGGGTAACTACCCTCTGGGAATCAAACATGGCAATGGAAAATCCACCATTTACAGATGATTCTCCCATCTAGAAACCTCCATTTATAGTGGATTTCCCAGCTAGCCATGTTTGATTACCGGAGGGGATGGGAAATCACCTGATTTTTCATGGGAAAATTCCACGAACTTTCTATGGCCATGGCTTCAATAGCAAACTCTTAGTTTACCAGAGGGTAAGTCATGGGGCATCCTGAGTGGTAACCCATGGCTTAAACAATTGGCTGGGTGTTTCTTAAGTCATGGGGGAATCCCCAGTCGTCACTATGGTTGTTAAGCTATACAAGAAAGTCATGGTCATCCCTGACGATTTTTAGGTCAGGAGAACTGGGCTACCCCCATGACTGGATGGAAAGCAGCAAGATATGGCGAGCACCCAGTGGAGGATGGTCATGAGTCTATTTTCAGAGGGATGTATGCAAATAACCATTCAAAAGATTCTGAGATGGATGAAATCGTTTTTCCCAAATTCCGAAAAAGATAGAGTGTTTTTGTTGATTTGTTGTATGAGTTCAGTGAAAGGAAGAGGCTTCCTTTTGCAACCCAAGGGGGTGCAGGTCGGTGAGCTGAAAGATGTGATCTCAGGCCTGAGTGTCACAGATTGTCACCGATTCCATGAAGTTGATGGTGTGTTGATTTATATGGTCACCAAAATTTTGATGGTCACCAGCTTTATTGTGGTCAGAATTTTGATGGTTTGTAATCATCCCAAATTCTTCTTTCAGCTTGATCTCCAGGTTTAGTTTGTTGTGCTGACAAGGAGATGTCCTGCGCCGCGTGAATCTGCAAGGGTGCCGGCGCTCAGGTAACACTCTACAAGGATTTGCTAGAGATCCTTTATGATTTATATGACCATAGTATACAGGTACGTACAGGTACTATTTATGTAATCACATATATATATATATATTACATATTATTATGTATTCTTATGTAATGATCAGTGTATCCTGCAATGAATATTTCAGCTATGCCGCTGGCATGCCTAGGGCCTATGCCATGTGTTTGTGCCCTTCTCTGGAGCCTGGCTTCGCAAGGAATCCCTTTGCCTTCCATGAACGCCGCTATCGTACCGCTGTCGTCCTTTGCAGCACTGCCATAGAGGCGGAGAGCGTGGGAAATCCTATGAGGATTATGGGGATGGATGGTCCCCCAAGGTTTAATCTTTCATAGGGGTTAACAATATGGTGAATATGTGTTAATATATGTTAATATACCTACAAGTGCAGTCAAGATAGTTTGATATACCCTATATAATCCTATATATTGATTGGGGTTTCAATATGTTCATATACGCACTATGTTTGGAATCTCATCCATGATGGTGGGATGACCATACCACATATTCATAGTTTTCATGTTTTGACCACAGCACACATCTTTGTTTGGCTGGCCTTCTAGGTCTCGGTTTGGTCAATGAGCTCCAACTGTAGGGCATTGCATTTGATATACAGGAGATCGATGGTCGCGAAGTGCTGCCTCAGGAGACCTAGAGTTGCTGAACTTCCCAAGATCAGTCTGGGGAGTTTGTCATTTCCGGAATTGGTTGAACGGAATCTACAGTAAACCCAATGTTTCGACTGTCTGGTCGTGAAAATTGAGGAGATGTACGTTCCCTTGAATTGATCGAGCTGATCATTGAGTATGAGCTGAAGATTGCGCATACAGTCATTGTAGATAGCAAAATTGCTGAAGATGTTCCTCGCAATCTGCAAATTATTAAGTTGAGTAGCAGCTATTTTTCCTGAACCTGTGTTCAAGGCTCCAGGATTGATTTGCAGGAGCGAGACTTTGTCAGACGGCTGGACGAACAGAAGCGCAAGCTAAATGTCGCATCCTTAGGAAGAGAAAGGGCATGGAATCACTATAGCACTTGGCACTCCGTAAGCATGTGGTGCTTGGCAGGCACAGCGCAAGAAACATTTGAATCGGGCGGCTACCGATGGAAGACCAAGAAATCTTGGGGCTATGCCCGACAAGGCACTTTGATGGGACAATGTGGAATGTGACAATCTATGCAAATCTATGCAACTACAATTCAGACTTGCTTTGAGAGTTCCTGATGTTGATGTTTGTAGTTTTGTCATTCTCGTGCGCAGCCGAAACACCTCATACTTCAGCATTTTTTTCTGATGTTGGTCACAAAGGTGTGCGACCATATGACCTGTTCAATTTGCATCCTGTTTTTATCCTTTTCCGGGTATTTTATCTTTAAGACAACAGTAGAACAAGAGCACGATGCCGCAGTTGGATATCTTAACTACCTGTGAAGTTGCGATTTTCAGAGGGAGCAGCCAGACGTTGGCTCTCACAGTTTACCATGGCGATCCAGCGTGGAGTTTGTTTGCTGGTCCTTGGTTTCTCCCTCACAGCGGGTTTCATAGATTTGGTGACCTTAGTGCACTTCAGTCAATTCGCAGGATTGCAAACTGGAAATATGATTCTGATCGGAAGAGACTTGTATCGACTCACCCTGCCAGATGAGTCAAAGATCGAGCTCCTTAAAGCCATTGCTTTTCACGTTGCGACGCTCATTAGCCACTTCGCTGGTGTCCTATGCTTTTGCGCATTGGCCCACGCATGCAAGGGCCCAGTGAGTGTTGGAGCTTGGCTGAAGGGACGCCCAGTTCGTGTTGGGGCGGTGCTAGTGGGAGTTTTAACTCTTTCTGGTGCACTTCTGGATCTTTTGTCCAAGGGAAATGAGTGGAGTGTTTGTTTCATTGCAGCTTCCATGGGGGCCATGAACTTCATTCCCTCACCCAACTCGGAACTTGGCAGCAAGCTCTTCTTGATGACTGTCCTAACCACCGGAAATCTGCAGAAATCTGCCAAGATGCTCTTCAAGCTGCTGATCTGTCACCGCTTTACAGATGCTGAGAAGCAACAGACCTGCTGTGCTGTGACGACCATTTTTGGTACCATCCTTGGTGCCCTTTTGGGCGCGCTGGCGCTCTTTGGAAATCCTTTCGGTAAGCCATACGGCGACTCAATATATTTGCTGCTGATGTCTCCCGTGCAGCTTCTTTTGCTCTGTTTGCACGACCACATGTTTCGCCCACCAGAGACCTCTGATTTCAATCAACAAGCTTCGACGAGCCTCGCTGCAGTGCCTTCATCGGAAGCATGACTCAAACGGCTTGACCCAGCGAGAGATGGCGATTTATGTTGATGTAGCCCCCTTGATGGCACAATTAACATATGATTATATATTTACATATATTTACATATATATTTATATACATATAATGGCACAACAAAAATGAGTTTCAGTGGGCATCCAATCCATCCGCAGGATAGGAATGCACTAGTCCATAGTAGTCGGAAGTCAAAGCTGTGACAAGAGCTGTGTTTTTTCGATGTTTTTCGATGATCCAGGCACCTCTTCCATTTCAGCTGAGGGTTTCACATGTCGAAGCAGAATCTCTTTCAACTTTCCATAGTGAAAGCTGCTGTAGTCAATTCCACGACGAGAAACAAGTGCAGACTGCACTTGCTCGAATCAGCTTTGACTTGTAAGAAAAAGTGATAGATATGCCAGCAACAACAAGAGTGACTGACTCATACTGACTCAGAGGCATAGATCATGATACATCGAACTGGCCTTTTGACTCTTGATTGTTCTTTGTCAGGGGTCCGGCCGTCAACTGAAGCCAGCAGAAGGCTGGATGCTTTGTGGCTGCTGTGTTTCCACTTGTAGTGACAAGCTGGCTGCGGTGCTGTGCGCAGGCGAAAGTTGGGGGCTACAGGACATCCTTTCCAAGTTCGCTCATGAATGTTCATGATTCGATTCAAAGCGAGTCTCCAAAATGGCCTGTGAGCCTTGAGAATTGTGGACCCTTTTAAATCAGCACATAGACCTCGAGCAAGCTAGCTTTTTCAATCCTGAGGTTGATGTTCAAAGATGAAACCTGTGCTACTGTGACAAAGATTTCTGCAGACTTGATCTGGCTATAGGACTGGAAATTCTAACATGACTTGTTTGAAGACCCGCGCTGCGACCAAGCTGAACATGCCTTGTAGATAGAGTCCTGACAGCTTCCACAGGGCAGCTTGTGTACCAGTTCAGGCGACCCTCCAAATCAGATTGCTTGAAGTTGTCATGAAGATGTCAGGATCCTGTATGTCACCGAATTTGTGCATGTTATGCCAGGAATCGCCTGGCTTTAAATGCCTATTGGTAGGACGGTCACAATTTGAGCTGTAGACTTGCCCTGAAGGAAATTCAGCACTTGGTCCGAAAACAAAATCTCGCAAAGGGTGCCAAGTGCTGCCCAATTTTAATCATGTTTTTCTAATTCTATGCCATTTGCATCCTTTTGCATCATTGAATCATTGTGCATCTTAGTTGTCAAACATGCTTCCTCGCGTTCCCGGAAGTCATAAAGCCTGGGATTTGCTGCCGGCTCAGCTACTGCGTCACCATTATCGGGCCGATTATGGCGGGCCAAATCCCGCGACCGACCAATGCAGGGGCCCCAGCAAACTGCTGCAATGGAAGATAAAGAGGATTGAAAGCGCCAGAGTTCCAGAGGAAGATCAAACAAGTTGAGTCTTTTTGAAAGTCATGGTTGCTGGAGGCTCAGATGCTCAAAAACCTTCAATTTGGTTTCTGTGGAACTAGGGTACCCTCTGGTAAACTAACATCGCTATGGAAAATCACTATTTTCATAGGTAAATAATCTATAAATGGGCTATTTTCCATAGCTATGTTAGTTTACCAGAGGGTACCCCAAAATTTCTATGGCTCACGGTTTATCCCATGGCACCTTCCAGGTGGAGACGACCAATACTGGGACCACCTACCACGTCCAGGAGGATGGCAGCAAGGCGTCCCGTCATTAATCCACTTTGGAACAAGACTTGCGGCAGCATCTTCAATGAATTTACCCTCTGGTTATTTAACATAGCCATGGAAAATCCGCTATAAATGGAGGTTTTAATGGGAAAAACCATCCAAAATTAGCCATTTTCCATGGTAGTTATGTGAAATAACCAGAGGGTAAATGATTTTGGTGAATTTGCTACAATATGTTAGGATAATTTAGTCTAGTTTGGCTTTGTCCAAAAATGTGTGTTCGGCCCAAATCCCCATGGTTAAAATGGTGTAATCATGTTTTATCATCATATTCCGACTGTGGTCCAATTCTCAGCAAGTAGGCTAAATAATATGTATATATATATATATTCATGTTAAGCACATGATAGCTTTTGCTGGATTTTTTTTAAAGTAGTATGAATGTGACACAATATAAATCCATCCATTCGTTGATGAATATTTATTCATGGCTATAAAGTAATATTCATTCCAGGTTTAGCAGATCAATACGTATATTGTAATATATACGTTATACACTATATATATTGTGTATATATATATTTAACACACATACCCTTTGGTAAACTAACATAATTATTGAAAATCACCATTTTGAATGGGTAAATCAACTATAAATGGCCATGTTCAATAGCAAACTGTTAGTTTACCAGAGGGTATTATATCGATCATCCCACTTGCCCAGAGCTGGATGAGGTGATCGCGGGATCCCGGCGGCCAGATGGCACCTATCGGAAGCCCGTGCGCGTCCGGGCGGGCTACACTCCTTTGGAGGAGAACTTGTACAAAGGCCCCGAGGCATGGCCGCTGAATTCAAACATCTTGTGGGAAAGTCATGGTATCACTCTACTACAATGATTGCAGTATAAAAATATGATATAATATGGGGTATCATGATATTATATAGTTTAGGCATGTTTAGGCCAGTTGTCAACACCTTGCTGAAGTCGTGCTACCTAGATGTGTATGGAGTGTATGCTGTCTTCTGTCTCTTGTGATTTGTGTTCTGTCCGGTAGGTGCAGCAGCGATCACAAGCAAGGTGCTGGCGGGACAGTTCTAACGGGAAGAGCAGCCTGCAGATCTGGTGATGCCCAAGTCGCAAGAGAAAAGTTGATCTGGTGATTGGGGCACGAATAGTTTGGATGATGACAGAGTCATGGCTCATCATAGTTCCGAAATCAGTAGATTCAGACATCAAAGAATTGCATGAAGGGAGAATCCGCAAGAATCCCCAACCATTTTGGAGGTAGAAACCCTGGTTTCCGGATGTTTCCGGTGAAGATTTTCCCAACCAACAGGGTGGTTTAGAAAAATTGTTGCAGGGGAATTCCTGGACTTGGCCCAGAGCCACAATCAGCTGCAAGGCCGGTCCCAGTTTTTGGGATGGCAAAAGTCGTTGGAAAATCCATGGAAAACTCGTGGAAAAGACTACATTTCGTTTATTTCAAGATAAAGAATAATATGGGGGTTTTCCATGGATTTTCCATTAGGTGTTCTATCACTTGTCTATGGGTTTTCTATCAATTGTCCATTAGCCTTGACCTTATCAAATGATGCAGGAGTGGTCACATTCCTGGCATGGTTGTGAGCTGAGATGCGAAGTGGAGGATCATCTCAGAGAGCTGCGGAACTTCGTCCACATCAACTTTTTTGGGGGAGTCTACCATCAATAACTTTCAAGAGTTCCATCAAATTTGAACCACCACTTTTTTCCTTTTGCAGCCTGGAAGATTTGGGAAGGGACGGAAGGACCACCCTTTTTTTCAAAGGCGCCGGACAGCGAGCCCAAGGCAAAGCCCAAGGTCGCATCTTGTCTGCAAGACACACAATTCCTATGCGACCATGAGAGGAATGAAGAAGGCTTAAAGATCAGCGTGGTAAAGCCAATGGTAAACCGCACGCCCTTTCTGGCGTGGTGTGTTTTCATACCCTTCCAAACAGAATGTGACCCCTTCGCCTTGCCAAGGCAAAGCCGAAGGAGCCGAAACCAGCGAAGGCGGAGGTCAAAGCAAAGGCAGCGCCCAAGGCAGAGGCAAAAGCTGAGCCTGCTGCGACCTCACTGGGAAACGCGGGAAACGCACATCTTTAGTATTCACTGAGGATCAATAAACTCTGACTTGATGAATATTTGGTGTACCATTTATGCAATTTGTAAGTACATAATATTTACATGAAATCATTGAGAATTAGATATGGAGGTTTCCTAAAATGGACGTACCCCTAAATCATCCATTTCAATAAAAATATCCATTATAAACCATCCAGCTATTGGGGCACCTCCATTTCAGGAACCCCCCATATAGTTAGCAGTATGAGTATCACTATGGACTCCCCCAATGAATTTGAGCATCAAGGCCAAACCGGAGAATCGCCTGAGAAACCTTCGTGACTCGGCTAAAGATCCATTTCAAAATTCGGCATTTACCCCCCAAAAAATGGTCATGTTCACAGGAAAAGTAGGGAGACTGATGATTAAATGGGGGGTATTCCATTTTCAGGCAAACCCTGACACACCTATATGTGGGAGATGTGATCAAAACGCAAAGCCGCTGTGGGTCCCAGGTAAGAAGCTTGCTGAGATTGACGCATTGGAGGTGTGGTCGACCCGTGGATCGGTGGCTGCACGGTGTCATAGCTTACCAGGCTTACCACTCACCTGGTTTTGTTCGGCCAACATGGACCCACATCACTATTATGATTTTTTTCTTGTCCGACTGATCATTTTCCTGGATTGGATCGTTCAAGTTGTTTATAATTGCCCAAAAATACTGCCAGGAGCGGGCTGCAAGCGATCTCTCAGAGGCCCGGAAGTGCCCATGGAAAAAGACCAAACAAACATTTCAAATCCCAGAGCTCTTGGATGTGAACATTTTGTATACCCCAATAGTTTTCAATATGTTTGAACAGGGAAAAATTATCATCAACAACTGGATTTTGGGGTACCATACTCTCCGACAGCCATTCGGAGAACTGGCTGAGGAGCAGAAGCAGAAGATTTCTCGGAAAGACGAGCTGCAGAAGGAGGCTCTGACTCTCCAACTGGGGGTGTTGTTTGTGTTTACCCGAAGGTAATCTAGGGTGGCTACTTGTAGCTGGAAAATCCCCTATAGCACGTTTTAAAGGGAAAATCATCTATAAACGGGACATTATGTTCCATTGATGTGTTTGATCATCAAAGGGTAAGAGCCACATTGACATGTCGATGTGACAAGGTGGAAGACTTGGAGAAGGAAATTGCTCAACTACAAATCTAAAAAAATCAAATTTAAAATAAATCTACCAATAAGAGGACAACCTGGCCTTCGAGAGGGATGGTACAGTGCGAATTATGTCATATTCATTCATATTCATATTACAGTAAATAAATTGATAAATATGAATTTTAGTATATCTAATATTTGAATATATTCCTGAAACTTCCTCCTGGTACATTTTTCGCTTGTTTGGTCAAACTCCAAAAATATTTTGAGTTTCAATAAAAAATTAAAGGACCGGATAACCCCACAAGTCAACCCCTTCCAAGAAACACCAAACAGATGTGAAAATGAGATGGTAAAGGCAGGAAAGAGAAAGGACNAAAAAATTAAAGGACCGGATAACCCCACAAGTCAACCCCTTCCAAGAAACACCAAACAGATGTGAAAATGAGATGGTAAAGGCAGGAAAGAGAAAGGACATGGTGGAAGAAAGGTTCTGTTCAAGAACTTGTGTGTGAAAGTGCTGTGTGTGACAAAACTGTGTGTCAAAGAGTTGTGTGTGACAGAGTTGNAAAGGACATGGTGGAAGAAAGGTTCTGTTCAAGAACTTGTGTGTGAAAGTGCTGTGTGTGACAAAACTGTGTGTCAAAGAGTTGTGTGTGACAGAGTTGCACGTGACAAGGTTGTGTGTGAAAGAGTTGTGTGTGAAAGAGTTGTGTGTGAAAGTGCTGTGTGTGACCAGGTTGTGTGTCAAAGAGTTGTGTGTGACAAGCTTGTGTGTGAAAGAGTTTTGTGTGAAAGAGCTGTGTGTGACCAGGTTGTGTGTCAAAGAGTTACAATTGACAAGATTGTGTGTGAAAGAGTGCTGGGTGACAAGGTTGTGTGTGAAA
>BGPT01000821.1:122149-162713 GCA_003297045.1 Symbiodinium sp. clade C Y103 | reverse complement strand
GTTGTGTGTGACAAGGTTGTGTGTGAAAGAGTTGTGTGTGAAAGTGCTGTGTGTGTGTGTGACAAAGTTGTGTGTGAAAGAGTTGTGTGTAAAAGTGCTTTGTGTGTGACAAAGTTGTGTGTAAGTTGTATGTGGAAGTGCTCTGTGTGAAAGACTTGTGTGTGTGTGTGACAATCAGTCAAAGAGTTGTGTGTGACAGTGCTGTGTGTGTGACCAGGATGTGTGTCAAAGAGTTGTGTGTGACAAGGTTGTGTGTCAAAGAGTTCAGTATGACAAGGTTGTGTGTGAAAGAGTTGTGTGTGAAAGTGCTGTGTGTGTGACCAGGCTGTGTGTCAAAGATGTGTTTCTTACAAGGTTATGTGTGAGTGTGAAAATGTTGTGTGTGAGTGCCACGCCTGCCACACAAAGTCAAGGCAGATGTCACCAAGCGCCACGCCTGCCACAGAAAACGAAGGCAGATGTCGCCAAGTGCCACGCCTGCCGCAAAAGGACACGGCGCCAATCCAGGCCCAGCGGCGACCCAAGCCGCCCCCAGAGCCAGCCCAGCGCCGTAAATGCCACGCCTGCGACACAAAGTGAAGACAGATGTCACCGAGTGCCACGCCTGCCGCAGAAACCGAAGGCAGATGTCGCCACGTGCCACGCCTGCCACGCAAAAGGACGCGGCGCCAATCCAGGCCCAGCGGCGACCAAAGCCGCCACCAGAGCCAGCCCAGNAGCCAGATGTCACCGAGTGCCACGCCTGCCACAGAAAACGAAGGCAGATGTCGCCACGTGCCACGCCTGCCACGCAAAAGGACGCGGCGCCAATCCAGGGCCAGCAGCGACCAAAGCCGCCACCAGAGCCAGCCCAGTGCCGCAAGTGCCACGCTTGCCACACAAAGTGAAGGCAGATGCCACCGAGTGCCACGCCTGCCACGCAAAAGGACGCGGCGCCAATCCAGGCCCAGCGGCGACCAAAGCCGCCACCAGAGCCAGCCAGTGCCGTAAGTGCCACGCCTGCCACAGAAACCGAAGGCAGATGTCGCCATGCGCCACGCCTGCCACGCAAAAGGACGCGGCGCCAATCCAGGCCCAGCGGCGACCCAAGCCGCCACCAGAGCCAGCCCAGTGCCGTAAATGCCACGCCTGCNGCCAATCCAGGCCCAGCGGCGACCCAAGCCGCCACCAGAGCCAGCCCAGTGCCGTAAATGCCACGCCTGCCACACAAAGTGAAGACAGATGTCACCGAGTGCCACGCCTGCCACAGAAACCGAAGGCAGATGTCGCCACGTGCCACGCCTGCCACACAAAAAAAGGACGCGGCGCCAATCCAGGCCCAGCGGCGACCAAAGCCGCCACCAGAGCCAGCCCAGTGCCGTAAATGCCACGCCTGCCACACAAAGTGAAGCCAGATGTCACCGAGTGCCACGCCTGCCACAGAAAACGAAGGCAGATGTCGCCACGTGCCACGCCTGCCACGCAAAAGGACGCGGCGCCAATCCAGGNCGAAGGCAGATGTCGCCACGTGCCACGCCTGCCACGCAAAAGGACGCGGCGCCAATCCAGGCCCAGCGGCGACCAAAGCCGCCACCAGAGCCAGCCCAGTGCCGCAAGTGCCACGCCTGCCACACAAAGTGAAGGCAGATGCGACCGAGTGCCACGCCTGCCACGAAAAAAAAAACGCGGCGCCAATCCAGGCCCAGCGGCGACCAAAACCGCCGCCAGAGCCAGCCCAGTGCCGTAAGTGCCACGCCTGCCACAGAAACCGAAGGCATGCAGATGTCGCCACGTGCCACGCCTGCCACGCAAAAGGACGCGGCGCCAATCCAGGCCCAGCGGCGACCCAAGCCGCCACCAGAGCCAGCCCAGTGCCGTAAATGCCACGCCTGCNGCCAATCCAGGCCCAGCGGCGACCCAAGCCGCCACCAGAGCCAGCCCAGTGCCGTAAATGCCACGCCTGCCACACAAAGTGAAGACAGATGTCACCGAGCGCCACGCCTGCCACAGAAACCGAAGGCAGATGTCGCCACGTGCCACGCCTGCCACGCAAAAGGACGCGGCACCAATCCAGGCCCAGCGGCGACCCAAGCCGCCCCCCAGAGCCAGCCCAGTGCCGTAAGTGCCACGCCTGCCACACAAAACGAAGACAGATGTCACCGAGTGCCACGCCTGCCACACAAAACGAAGACAGATGTCACCGAGTGCCACGCTTGCCACACAAAACGAAGGCAGATGTCGCCAAGTGCCACGCCTGCCACGCAAAAGAGGCGCGGCGTCACAGGGCCCCAGCGGCGACCAAAGCCGCCACCANGTGTGTGACAATGTTGTGTGTGTGAGAGTTGTGTGTGACAATGTTGTGTGTGTGTGAGAGTTGTGTGTGACAATGTTGTGTGTGTGAGAGTTGTGTGCGACAATGTTGTATGTGCGAAAGTTGTGTGTGACAATGTTGTGTGTGTGAGAGTTGTGTGTGACAATGTTGTGTGTGTGTGAGAGGTGTGACGCGGGAGGAGGCGGCGGCGGGCGGGCGGGCGGAAGGTGCAAAGCAAAAAACAAGAACCCCACACAATGTTGTGGGGAACAAAGAACGAACGACTGCCATGACCCGCTGCTGAAATCCCAGGATGCTCCCATGGCTCCCATGGCTGACCTTCTTGTGTGGATCAATGCCAAAGGTTCTCACCTTTGGATGGCCCAATTCTAAGGCGGCGCGGGCCAAGGATCCTGCCAACATGGCGCGTTCCTTGTCCATCGGCACCAGCCTGCGACCAGATGGTCCAGGCAAACCATGGCTGTGGTACGGCTGAAAAAGGGGGAACTGACCTCAACCAACGTCACTTATGCCAACTTCAATGGGGACCTTGATGAACATTAATAAACCATGATAAACCATCATTCTTTGGGGGGATTACCACATTTTCAAACACGATGGCATTTGAATGGCTGATATTGGCTGATGCTGTGCTAGGCATCCATCGATCACATCGTACGACACATCGTGCCACATCGAGGCCCCTGGCATAATCCCACAGATGCGAGTCATCTTCACAGCAGCGACTAGGGCTGCCTGAGTTTCGGCAAAGTGGACGCATGAAAGAAAGGAATCATTCGCTTCTGATAGAATCTAATCTTGCAATGGAAAATCCATGAAATCACCATGACAATATATATGATATATATCATCAAAAAGTATGTTTCTGCTTGAAATGAGGAAAAAAGATCCCAGCTTTCTTCACCACATTGGCAAATTTTTCATGCTGATCCGAGCCAGTTTCGCAAGATCGCAGGAGATCCCAGGAGCCCGGGCAACGACACAAACCAACATCTCCGCCAAGGACCAAATCTCAGCCGATCTTGTTTTGGGTGATGTGAAATGATGTGTTTTCAAAGTCAAAAAGTCTAAATCAGCATCAAACATTGATGGGAAACACTGGTTCTATCTTTTTCGGCAACTATGTGGATGTGTCTTGAAAACAAACATAGCAGGATACCCCCTAATAAGCCATTTTAATGGGGACAATGATGACTGACCAGTGGGTTTTAGGTACCCAATTTTCAGGCAAAACCCATATCATAGATGCACCGCCCAGGGCCTAGGATTTGCTCAACATCCCAAAACCTTGTGGTCGGATAGATGTTGATAGAAGATATTTCATGATAGTTTACGATGTTCATGAATTCACCCCCAAAAAACAACATTTGGTGGCCGAAATTGTGTTGTTCAACTGTTAATATCTGCAAATGTATGTATAAGATTATATGTACTGTACATACCACCACTATCACTATCCTCTGCTGGGATGGTGATCTCCACAATTCCTGGGTATTTTCGAACAAAAATCCCCCAGATGGATCCCGAGGTCCGTACCAGCGAAAAGGTCCCAGCCAGGACGTTCCAGGCTGAGGCAAAGGATTGTGTGGTGAAAAAAACGCAGTTGTGTGGGTGAAACTCTCCATGGTTTGTTGGTTCAAGCTCCACTCAAGGTGTCAATATCAATCCACTCTGACTGCATGAGTCAATCTCTCCATGCTGAGAATTGGGGCATTCTGTAATGCTGATTTGTTTTTTTTTCAGGAGACCTCGGGACACCCAACCCTTCTCCACTTTGTGGCGCTCCAACAATCACCAGAAGTGGATCGCGAAGATGTTTAACGCCATGGTACATGATAAAATCTCTGGATTCGGGGCCTTGAATTTGAACTAATCCCATGGCACATTTGTTGAATTCTTGACCTTCCTGTGGTTCCGCCTATGAAGTCTTCCTCCTCATCCACTATCGTGGTGGTGAAGTCATTGAGGGCCTGCACACTGAGGTTTTCATGGTGCGAAGATATTCACTGGGTCAATAAATGATACAAAAATGACAAAACAAAGAAATGAGACTCAGTGGACTTGCAAAATACTTGGTCATTGCTTGCAGTAGCAACTTTCATCACGTATTGGATCTAAAGATCCAAACGACCATCTTGAAATGGATCTAATGTGTCTAATTTGCTTCCAGAAATTCTCCTGATGCCACCACCCCGCTGCAGGGTGGTGCAGGCCTGTGCAAAAAATGCAGCCCCCACTCCTGCGAGAATGCCTGCCAGCACTGCTGCCTCAGCAAGTTATTTGGAACTGGATGAAACTGGTGAAGGGCGCAAGAGGCACATTCCATCGCTGTTTTTGTTGCTTACAGGCCCAATTATCCTAATTGTTGTTTGGTTAAAACCTCGTTTTTGATGCTCAAAAAGTTAAAACCTTACTTCGAATGATCAATCCCAATTCTGGTAATTAATCAGGTTTTTTTCAGAGTTTTCACCCCATCCCCAATCGATTCCCAGTTGAGCTCCCTTGCGTGCGCACAGCGCCACATGGCCTTTCGCTTGGCCTCGCTCAGAACATGCGCTTTGTGCTTCTCCTGGCCCCGGGATCTACTGTCTGAAATGATGCAAAACCATGCAAAACTCAATGGATTGGTTGAAGGGAACATTTACGGGAAACCCCTATACTCCAATGGGAAAAAAACCATGGTTTCCTGTAGATTTTCCCTTCAACCAATCCATTGAAAAACACGCAAAAGTATCATGCCGATTTGTGAATGAAACCAATAATATGCAAATGTTTGTCTGAAATCAGGGATTTTCCCCTTAAGATCCACTCGCCGGCCTTGACCTCCATGGAGCGAATGGAGGTTACAGCTTCCTTAGATGAGGTCTTGGTGAGGAAGTGGTGAGAAAGCCATCCCAAGTCTCACAGTCTCACCGAGTTTGGGGATGTTGATAGGCTTTGTTTTTTGGGGGGCATGGAGAAACTCCACATTTTCTTGGATGTGTACACTTCTTTCTGGGATTCTGATGGGAGTCTTCAAGAAGCTTGGAGTTGGATACACGTCGCCTAGATCTACATCTACACCAAAAAGACATCCCAACATAATTAGGTGATCCACACCTTTTAGACGCACGCACATACACACACACACACATCAATGCCATTCTTCGGCCAAGTCTGATCATGCCTGATCTGATCTGATCTGCAGCTCAGATTCTTCCAGTGTGATGGTCTTCGTTTTGGCTGGTCTCTTTTTGGTGAATCCCTGAAATCCATGGATCCTCAGCATGGGACATCTTAACAAGGCATGGGATGACCAGGACATACCAGGACCCACTAGTCAAGACCCCAAGATAAGTAAAACCCTGGAGGTTCTACCCATCTTTGACCCAGAACCACCTGAAGTGTCTCTGTCAGGATTTGGGACAACCCTAAGCTATCCACATCATGATGATTGAAGGTGTTGAAACCAGCATAGATAGCGAGTCGAACCATACATTCTACCAAATCTACAAGTGGCTATGGCTATGGGTAACAATTTAAGTCGCTGCAAGTTGTTGGCGCCTAAATTTGCTCAGTTCCCACAATTCTCCCATCACGGGTTGCATATTGCGGACCCATCTTTTTTGAAATCAACAACTTTAAATCGCTTCAACTTGAAAACCCCAACATATCCAATATCCAAGATCCCATTTATGGTTGTGTAAGTTGTGTATGTCTTTTACAAAAATTTGGTTGCTCTTCCCCCATGTAAACCATGCTTCACCGTCCTTTCTAAGGCCGCAACATGGACGTCACTGCGGCACCCATCACGCTGCCGCGGCGACCCATGCGGGGCCTTGGCGCTGCCCAACAACTGTTGAAGGCTAACAACCTCAACGAATGGCTACGTTCCCAAACTAAAGGTGAATTCTCAATGAATTACAATATAATATGATTTAATATGATTTGATATGATTTAATACGATTTCCTATGATTTGATATGACTCAATATGATTTCATATTATTTAATAAATGGTGCGCTGTTTACAAAAAAATGATCTTTCGATGCCACTGAACTACTGGGGGGGTGAAAGAGTGTGGAAGGCTTAGTTTCAGGGATGTAGAATGTAGACACATGAGAAAATGAAGGCAGCGTTGCAAATGTTTTCCAACGTGAGTCCTGTTTCCCAGGGCCAAGAGAATCTCCCTGAAAGGTTCTTCTCCAAGTTTGGAACCCCAAACTACCCATCAAGTACTGCAGTCTCCAGGTCAAACCCCACCGGTCAAGGCCCCAAACGCAGATTCCAGTGACACCCGCTTCTCTGATTTTTGCGACTCCACTGCTTTCTCTGCTGATTTCTTGCGAGCGCTCGCGTCCTGTGGTAAAAAAATGAGGGAAAACTGGAGGCTTTAGAAAGAATTCAACTCATATCAATGTCTTGTGGGTCAAATATCGGAGAGAAATGGTATATTATATCTTATTAACTAATTATTATAAGCTAATAATATACAATGCATATATACGATATATATATATATATAATCATATGATCATATGTATATATTACATTATAATATACATAGTGGGAATGCCCGTCCCCACCTGTAGTCCCTCTATGGCCCAGATTCCGGGCCGGCCTTCAGGATAGATTTGGGGGTCTGGCTTTCTAGACCTGAGCGTAAAGAATCTGAAAGATTGGATTTGGTAAATAACTTTGCTACTATACAATCAAAGTCAAGTTATATCAAGATATAGTAGATTGACATATTCTGACATATTTTGAACATGTTGAAAGATTTGAACGAATGATGTGTTGTTCTTCAATGACTTTGCACTCTGTAGGTGAGGGAGTCGATGGCCCTAGCTGCTGGATTTCGCCATTCACATCAGATCTGATCGCTGCATTTAATGACCATACAATCTCCAATAGAAATCCAGATTAGCGTGGTACATCCTGGTATATCATATTTGCCAAGATTCCCTGGTCTTCTGGCCAAATGGATTAATGTGGTAAACCCAATGCCGTAAACCATCCCGAAGTCATCACCATTTTTATGGGTGCTATAAACCATCCCAAAATAATAGGTTCAGTTTATGGCATTGGGTTTCCCACATTACACTGGATAGTCTAAGGACTGGTTAGGGTGGGTTCCCCCCTTGCCACGTTTTTCTCGACTTTCTGAGCTCTCGCGCTAGTGCGAGGAAGCTCCAAGGCCTGTCGGTCCTTCTTTTTCTTCTTTTTCGGACTCCTGGGGCGATCTATCGACTGACAAGAAATTGGGAAACTGTGGCTCTAGGTGTCTCTGCGTTATGTATTTATAGTTATATTTAATCTTACACAAGTAATGTTATCTATGGAACGTACCGAACTTTGTTTTGAAAATGATTGAAATGTATTAAGAACCGTTGAGAATAATATTCTTATCACAGTCAATCTTTCACCTTGCTTCACCGAGCGGCGAAATCAGTTTTCTTGGAATGGTGCCTGAAATCTGTTGAGTCGAACCGCTCCAGAATGAATGCGCTTGAGTTCTGCTGTGCCTTTGAGCTAGGGTAGTACATGGTAGTACAAACCCTAGGTACTTGGTGGCTCATCCCACTTAACAAGTGGGTCAACTGTATCAAAAGTAGGGAGAGTAGGGTTACTACAGCAAATAACTGGGTTATAATTTATAATCCACTCAACTACGATGAGCCACCAGGTAAATAATAATGGATACGCCCTCTGGTTATTGAACAGTTTGCGAACTGGAAGCCATGCCATGGCCCACTTACTTTGATGAGTTATGACGATGATGATGATGATGATGATGATGATGATGGTGATGGTGATGGTGATGGTGATGGTGATGGTGATGACGATGACGATGACGATGATGATGACGATGACGATGATGGTGATGATTATTATTATTGTTAATATATTTGTTTTCCCTGTGTAAAATGGTGATGTCCCACATTTTCCTATCAAAGATTGGTCCATTTTAAAGGCGTCCGCCGCTTCTCCGAGCTAGACATCTGGCTGGCTCCTAACATCTGAATCTGGCTGCGGAACCATGGCCACTGAGGGAACACGGGCATGGCCGGCATGGCTTACGGCAACCTGGGCGAACCGTGAACAATCACCGGATGTCAGTTGGTTTTCATTGTTTTGAATTACGAAAATCCAAAAAATATCAAAAAATCAGGGGCAAACATATATCAATGGATTGTGGATGATGATGGTATATTGTCATGAATTGATATTGTCAATGGATTCGACAATTTGGATTGATAAATATTGATAATGATTGATATCGACAGATGGATAGAATATCAATGCGTTACGGGTTGATGTTTATGAACATCTACAGAATTCTGTAGAGGATAGCGTGTTGTTCAAAGCCTGATCTACCAATCTTTACCAGCAAATTGTGTGGCGTCCTGTAGATTTTCCGGTCAACACCTTCTGGGACAATGCCAGAACTACTTAATCATATTGGATTTGGGAGCTGGGGATCTTCTAAAAGTTGCAACCAACCTAGCTTAGTGGCAACTGGGGATCCGGATCTCGCAACAATTCTATAAGGTTTGCTCGCAACTGGGCACAACATCTGGCCAGTCTACCATCGAACATGAAGTTTTCTCTGACTGGAGTTCAGGTAACCTTTGTTTTCTGTTGGATGATGTTGGATGCCTCTAGTCTCACTCATTGAACACAAGTGTTCCACAGACATACGGAAAACAAGTATATCAAATGATTCTCTCAGAAGATCGGCCGGTGAATAACAATGCCATAGATGCAGAGGTGTTCCAATTCTGCAGTACCTCAGTGATGGGGGTCAGACCCTTTACTACGTAACAATTCTAGGAACATCCAGGAACAGGATCCAACTGGGGCATACCCACAAGGGTGCCAAGGAACAGGATGTTTCACCACCTTCCGTGCGATCACCAGACTTTGGGCTGTCCGCACTTTGGCAGGTTGCACCTGAGCTGGCCAGATTTCGAAACGGAAATGCAACGGATTGGAACGGAACCATTACCGAATCATTACTCAATTGATTGGTTTTAAGGGGAAATTTACAGGAAACCCCCATATTTCATGGGAAAATCATGGAAAATCCAATCCATTGACATTACCCTTTCTTCACTTCCTCTTCGAATTCGATCTTTTTGCGTCTCTTGGATCATCTTGATTCGATCCATGGTGCTTTTACACCATAAATCATGTCACAGTACAACTCTTGTCTTCTGTGGGAGCTTTAAAGTTGGGCTCCATATTTAAACATTACAAGCATGCTCTGCTACACCGCCTCACAGTAGCCGGCCGCTTTTCCGTTGGGATAGACCTCGCTCCTCGGCGCTCTTGTGAAGAACTTTTCCAATTTGTCGTGAAGATCCTGTGTTGCTTTGACTCCAATCTTTCCGTAATCCCGCAACCAGTCGTCGGCGAACTCTCTCATGTTCGCATCACGTTCAAGGTCTCGGAAGTAAGTCCGAAATGTTTTGGTGAGGTCAAAATGGTCAAAGCTTTGGGTGTGATGCATCTGCAAAGGATCTTCCACTTGTTCCGTCAAGCTAATGAGGCCATAGAAGACACATGCCATACCCACAGTGGTGGCGCCCAGGACGATATTGGACTCAGTGTAGACACACCAGGGATAGAGCACCACATAGACGAGGATCACCGTCTCCAGCATCCAGCAGAACTGGTCGCTGACGAAGCTCTGGCGGAACATGAGCAGGAAGTCAAACTTCGCTAAGAGCGTCTTGATCCTAGGCCCAATCAATCAAAATCAACTAAAGATCATCTAAAGATCATCAAAATAGAATCAAAGATGATCAAAGATGATCAAATGATGTGCCCTGAAACACAACCAATCAATTGCACCTGTAGATTAAAAAACATATAATTTTCGTGTGGCAGTTCATATAAATGTATTTTTGTTAATGTGTTTTAATGAACGTCACGTCAACAATCACTAAAAAAAAGGACCGCGGTCTCAGTTTTGAGTGCTGCCCTAGGACCACTGCCTTAAGAGGTCAACATCAGAGGGGTTCTCTGTGCACATCTGTAAACCCTTGCAAAGCGGATTGTCTCAGACTTGGTCAATTCCCTCACGCAGATTGGAAAGCATTGAACAGGTAGAAAAATCATGAAAGACCTAGAAAATAAAAACAAAAGAAGGATGATGAGACCGGGAAACTCCCTTTCGGTGTTCTGGTGAAATCTGCGAATGATGGAGATCTTGTCAACCTTCTCAGGGTTTTCACACGCCAGCTCAGGGTCAAAAAGATCATCACAGAGGTCACGGAGCCACAGCAACAAAGGCCGCGGCGAGATGTTTGCTCGGTGCTTTGCACGAAGCATGAAGAGCGTCTCGCGATACTCTTCCGGTTGATACTCCTCAAATTTGAGATTCCATCTGTTAACTGAACTAAATATCATAAATCATCATAAATCAATAAAATCTATATGATAATTATATGGATTCCCCAAAAAAAAAGGTGGATTTGCTAATGCACAAATAAAACATCATCTTCAACAATCCAGGAATCCAAATCACCGTTCTCACAAGTACTCATGTATGGCGGTCGCGTCAATAGACGACTCGATGGCATGGCCCACGCAGCTATGTCTATGAAAATGAATTCCAATACATCTAGGAGTTTGCGGCGGCTGTCGGGATTGAATTGAAATAAGCACAAAAGGTTTCCAGCACAGTTCATCATCTCCTTGGATTTGCTACGACCCAAAAAAGAAAACTTCAAACGGAAATATGAACATTTAGATTCCCCAATCGTGGATTAAGCAACTTGGAAAATAAAGGAAGATCTTGAACTTTCTGCAAATTCAGGTAGCAAGAACCCCTTCCATGAGCTCTTGACGTCGTGCCACACCATTCTCAGCGCGAAGGGATAAGAGCACGGCCAGCAGCAAGCCAACCGCGCGGAAGAAGGAGGTGTCCACCAGTTCCAGTTGAACGGCTCCAGTGAGCACCACAAGTAAATAGGAAATGAACACCAGTAAGAAATGCATGAAATGCCGGCGTGGCATACCAGAAAAGATCGACACCACAATGCGAATGCCGTAATACGTTTCTTTGATGCTTGCACCACAGGGGAGGCTCTCCATATTGAAGAACCAGCCCGAAGTATCCATCAGCTTCTCGTTGTTTGTCACCAACACGGGTTTGCGCTTTGGGTAGGGCCTGTGAGTCATCCTGGGGTCCTCATAGTCCTCGGGGTCAGGGTACTGGGGCTCTCCATCGCTATTGGTGGGCACTAGCGAGTGGTGAGGGCGCATGGCGAAGTGGAACAGGCCGCAACAAACCGCGAGGAAGCTGCGTTTGGACGCTGGTGGAAGCTGCGCACAAGGTTGAAACATGTTGAAACATGTTGAAAGGATCTCAGAACCTTCCGAACCGGCTGTTGGTGTGATAACGAGTTGTACAATGTTGTACAAATCCACTTGAAGAAGGACAGCCAATGTGCTTCCATTGCTGGCTGCTCGGCATTTCCCAACCGCTCCCGCCTTGCCGGCTTCTTTTGCACGTTTTCTTAGGATGATTTGAGGATTCATCTGGTCCTGCTTGTGACTGAAGCAAAGGGTGAGAATGCCTGGATGGAGAGGACCAGAGGGACCTGGCGACCCTCGACTCGGGGCAAAAGAACAAAGTTGGAAACACCTCCTATAGCATCCTATAGCTGGTAGCTGGATGTTCATCCATTCTTCCTCCGCCCCCAAACTTTAAAATTCTGTTCGGCTTTCATGTGTGACCCCAAGAACTATCCCATCACCCTCCGGCCCGCCATCTCCTTCTCCCAACGCTGAAGTTCCGGGAGTTTGTCCACGTTTCGAACGATGATCAGATCGGTACCACTCCGAATTTTCGCGGCAGGCAGGACCTTCGCAGGCTGCACCTGGCGCAGCTCTGAGCTAGGCTGTTGAAGATGAAGAAAACAAGGTCTGGTGGCTCCTGAATAGTCCCGATTTTCTATGTTTCTTCTTGAGAAAACCCAACAAAAAGAGTCAAAAATGGACCGGAAATAGCTGGTCTTGCAATCTCCAATTTCAAGAATATGTCAGGATCACCAAACCACTGCATGTTGCAGCTTCAGCGTGGTGGAGAGTTCCTTTTGATCCCGCTCCAGGCTGGACTCAGCTGGTCCCAACGATCAGTTCCTCTCATCGGCTGCTCCCAGTGCCCAAAACGGGCCTTCTGCATATCTTTGGCCTGCTTTCTGAAAAGCACCACAGGATTCCTGTCCTGTGCCAGCACAGAACAAAACACAAAATGCTGACCTGTATGCCATGAGACTATGTATGTCCACTCGAATCTTCTGACATCTGACCACTCTTGGTGATGTCTTATGTGCTGTCGTTTTCATGTGTACAGCTTCTATGACCTGGAAGGGATTGGAAGGACAAAGGATCACTGGAAGAGTTTCTTGAGATCGGTCATCTCTTCCCATGGGTTGTGTCTGAAAATATGGCACCTCCAAATCCACTGTTTTATCATCATTGTTCCCTATCAAAATGTGCAGTTTGGGGTATGTCCGATTTCCAGACACACCTGAATTGTCTGGGTAACGACGCTCAGCCATTTGCAGTTGTGGCAAGGTGGACACTGACGACAAACACTGAGGAGACCTAGACTGTAGACCCCTCATTTTTTGATTTCATGTGTTTGCGATTCTGTTTGTTTCCCTTTTCATACCAGTTAATTTGTCTTGATCGATTCCTAGTCTTTGAGGATTTCCCTTTTCTTCTAGATTCCCCTTTGTTTATGCATTCCCTTCCCCTTTTTGGTGGAAACACTGTTTTTTGGGGTGGTTCCTGCGTTTCCGGGGGGTCTACCTTATTCACATTCTTTTCAGGATTCCCCTTTTGGTGGAATTGTTCCTTTCCTCAGAATCGCCCTTAAATCCCCATCATGGGGCCTATAAGTATCCTGTCTATTAAGTACGTATATTTGGGTGTTCCCTCAAATTTAAGGCTATACTCCCCAAACCATTCCCCCATTGAAAGTGAAGAATGATTTGAGTCCCCCCCCATTTGAGGCCCCATATCACCCCTGCCCCAGCAGTGATACCTCTCGGCTCATCATCCCTGGCAGCGCCGGATCTTCAGTACTCTCGGCGGAGGTCGTGGTCGCATCACCTCAAGGCGAAGATGACACGATCTTCGCACAAGTTGCGCAGTGAATTTTGCTGGTTGCCGATGTCGAACTGTTCAAACCCATTCATTCAAACCCTAGAAATACATTAGAAATACTAAATGTGTGTGAGTGAACTAGAATCATCATATGAAAGATCGGATTCTTGAAGCCAACCAGCTGGGGGTCAATGATCAGTCGCCCTAGTCCGGTAGACATCAAGATAGGATGTTGAATGAATTTCAACCCCCACAAATTATACACCATGGTATTCTAGGTAGGTCTTACCAATCACAATCGAGCTGCTGTCACTGTCCGAACTGGAGGATGAGGATGTACTTGAAAAGCCCGAGTCCTTGGGAACGACACGTTGAACGACATGGAAGTTGTCATGTTACAATACAACTCTCAGGGAAGACCTTCTGTGTTACAGCAACCCATCCCTGACTTCTCAGCTCATGGGACATCTCCAACACTTCCATGTCACTTGGGAGTTCAGAGTGGCATGACGAATCCCCCTCTGGCAATGATGGCAATGCAAAATTCCGGACTTTTAGATCATGTATACAATTATTACATTCATTTATAACTTGAAATATTACACCATGTTACAACATGTTTTCAAATATCTTCAATACATGATTATCAAAAACAAAAATTGAGGATGTCCCCCGATTCTCCACGCCACCAGCCCCACTTTGGCCTCGTCCGGCGCCAGATCTTTGGATGACAGCGATGCTAAGAAATCATCGAGGCCGGGGAGACTGGAACCTGTGCCGGGGAGGCCCCATGGGGTGAAACCAATGGCCAAGATCAAGACAAAAAATTGGCAGTTTCAAAGGGAGAAAATGGATGATAAACATTGATGATCGATTTTTTGTATCTTTGGGATTAGCCTCAACTGAGATTCCATTTAAAGTGACCTGCGAAGTTTGGAAATTGAACCAGCACCGAGGGTTCAATTAAAGGATAAATCCCGGAGAAAATATTCAAAATGATTGGGTGAGATGCTAGTGGTTGCAAGAATGACGTAGATCTTGCGGACAGGAAGATGCACTGACTCACAAGTTCAGAAGAAGAGCCCAAAAAAAGATTCTGCCATGGTCAAACTTCAAGAACCAAGAGGTCACCGTCGTTTAACCATGTTTAAAAATGTTTAAAATTGTTTAAACTTTTAAACCAACTTTCTACTCTCACAATTTAATTAAGTATGCCAACTTTTGTAGCTCCATGTGGCTTGTGGGTTTCCATGGGTTCATCTCGCAGCCCTGCAGTCTGGTCACTCATAGGGCCAGTCTCATTGGATTTCGTGATATCCTCCGAGGAGTATCCCATTGGAGCGTCATCGTCGTCGTCATTGTCCATGGGAATCGGGGAGGAACGACCATAGATCAGCGAAATCATCCAGTAGAGACTCTTTTCCTGGGAAAACAACAGCTATCTACATGGCATGTGGGGAAAATGGTTGGTAGATGTTGGTATAATCATGTTGGTAGATGTTGGAATCCCCATCATGAAGGCTGTAATATATCAATCAATCTGGCACTTGGAATCCAGTCTGTTCAAGGTCCACTTATGGTAGAACCCTCATTGCAGTTGGCATTTTGGAGAGTAAATCATCTGATTAATCAGCCGCAAATTGATCGAAACAACGTGAGCAGGTCTGCGGATATCTGGGAATAGCGAAGACTACGAAGTATCATGGCCTCTCTTCCCAAGGAGGGGAGGGTCGTTGTCCATAGGGGAAGCATGTGGGGGATCTGCACATTTCTCGAACCTGTGGGATTTGTTCATAATTTTGCGCTTACCATCATTTCAATGACTTCCCTCGTAAAATCGGACCATCACATAGTGAACTATCTGGGTTTCCCCACCTTCTAGATAGCTGTTTGGTGGATTGAACCGTGAACCCATCCGAATCATCCCAAAGGTATTGGGTGGTGGTCATCTTCCCCGGCATCACATGACGAAGCAAAGCCAGAAGGTCCATCGCAGGCAAATCTTTGATTGCCTCAGCCTCTTCCTCTTTAGTGACAATCCTCAGCACGCGATGCAACTGCCGTGCAAAACTAAAAGGTTTAGCCCAGGGATATCAGGATATCGTGGCTCTTATCCATGGGAAAGCACGTTTCTCTGGCGGCTAACAATTGGTTGTTGTTGACCTATCGTTTGGACCAAAATGGACCAAAATACAATTGTGATTCAACATGATTCAACCAGCTAATGTACTGTGCTCTCCATCCACTGCTGGAATTCCCAGCCATCCTTGTTTAGAAGTCGGATCTGGTCGGTCACTGGGAGGCCTTTCTTGTGACAACTTACCTCTAGCGCAGATAAGGAATAGCTGGTCGCCAGGGCGGGAAAACGTCCAATTTGTTTAACACAAGCTAGGGTGATGTACACACATTTGTTATCATGGGAGTCCCAATGCACTGGAGTAAACTTCATATCTGCGGACCCAACTCTCGACTCTGACAGATATCCCCCACCTGAACCACTCCCCTGGTGTTGCATCACAGGTTTACCCAGATGTAGCCATAGCTGTCGACAAGGCGCTTGTGTTGTCTCAAACTCGAGGGGATTGCGACCAAAGCTTCCAGAGTGATCTGGGGAAACAGCACCTGGCAACTCACGACATAGATCCGTTCACTGGTAACTACCAGGGAATTGGGGGGTCACTGGGTATCATCTTGTTGGATATCTGGGAATCATCTTAATGCTGCTGGGTGGAAGCTTCTCAACAACCATGTCCAACATGTTCCGACTCGTTTAGACTTCATTCCCAGAGGTGGCAACTCGTTCCTGGATTTGCAAAAAAAAAACTGGGTTATGTAAACCTAAGTCTGATGGTTGAGAAAGTCATCCATCATCATTTACCCTCCGAAATCAAACATGGCAATGGAAAATCCCCCATTCATGGATACGTGTTCCACTAAAACCATCTAAAACCTCCAATTTGTAGGAGATTTCCCACTGCCAGCCATCAACTGGGGGCCATCTCCCATTGGGCGCCTGAAATTGGTCACTGCTCATGCCTCGCACAAACTCTACCCATGTCACATCTCCTGAATCATCGTCGTCCTGGGCCGCGTAGCTGGGTCCAGGTGGATCCTTGGATAATTTTGGGGGTTTCAAAACGTTTCAAATAGAAAACATCTTTCACCAAACCAACATTGCCAAAATAGAGGATTTATTCTGAGAAAATTGCGGTCTCATGGAGCTTCTGCCACATATTGGACATGTACCAAAGTGTGGTATCACTTTACTTGAAGCAATCATCTTGCAATGGGTTTAGTCATTGCGCTCACTTAACTTACATATATACTTACATTACGCGTCGCAGATAGTTCAAATGTCTGCAGTAGATCATTAATCAGCACCAATGCTAAGGCGGGTAATTACAGTCAGTCCAAGGAAAGTTACATGAAACTATTCATGGGTATGCAATCGTGGACCCAACAGTGATGCTTGGTAGCAGCAAGAATACCCAAAAGATCCCAACAGTATTGGATCATCTGGCACCCAAAAGCGACAGATCTCCAGTTTGTGCCCCAAGTCTAATTCCACTGAGCTGGCTACTTTGATATCTTTCATTGGAAAATGCAGCTTAGCACCCGCAAATCAAGGTCACTCCAAGTCCCACAACCCAACAGAGCTGGGCAAATCCGTCCGCAGATGAGAGTCCAAAAAGGCCATCAAGTCGGCAGCCAACTTCTTCTCGATGTTCAGACTTTCCATCATCCAAATGATCTGCACGTGGCATTCAATTTTTGTAGCTGGAAAATGTTGGAATCAACGGCACCAGCTGGCTGGTTATAGCTGCTTGAATCAACATCAATTCAACTCTGTCTTCAACCTGTGTTTGAATGAACATGTCAGGAAGGGCTTTCAGGATTTCAAACAGGAACCATTCATTAGTATACAACTGATTGATTATGCCATCACCAGAATGATCCTCCATCTTCCAGCGACTGTTTTGACCCGCCAGCGCCTCATTCAGAGTCAGCTTGGAGTTTCTGTCCACATCGATTTTGCGGAAGGCCTTCTGGAATAGGACAACCTCATAACAAATGCTGGGGGATTTGCGCTGCAACAGCTGCTGGAAATCGATTCCATGTTGAAGTTGCAAACGATGCCAGAACCAAAAGGGGCAACAAGGCAACAAGGCAACAACTTCCAACTTGCAGCAAGTCATCTGCAAATCACCATCAGTAGTAGTACTATCTACTCCAATGGAAAAATCCCCACTTCTCATATCTGATCACCTGGACGTCTGGTTTTCTGGTAATTCCCCTGTTTCTCTCTCTTCCAGGTTGGTTTATGAGTATTGACCCGTGCATGACCCTGGCTTCCCAGCCTTCACGGGTGCATTGGAAGGGCAAAAACAACTCATTTGAGCACTTCCCAATCTTGCGCAAAGCATGCAAGTGTCACGTCCCCCTATCTGAGGTCCTCAACCAAACTACTTCAGTATATTGACCCGGAAGTGGAAAACTCTACTTTTTCATCTCTGGACGATTTTCTCTGGTTTCAACAGCAATAAACGTGGGATTTCCCAGCCCGGAATGTTTGGCTCCTGGGTTTTTCCCATGGCTTTTTCTATCCAAGGCTCCCTCCCCAGCATCGTTTCCAGGTCACCCTCCCCGATATCGGTCCACATGAGGATGGCATCGGTGACTTTGTTGTGGGTCGTTGAGGTAGCCTCCTCAAAGACCGCCGTCATGACATTCTGCACATCCTTCCCCTTGAGACCTTGGGGATTGTGGAGGTGCAGGAGGCCCAAGGTCCAAAAGTCTTGGGAAATGATGAGCAGATTAGCATCAGCTTCAATGTTGATAGCTTTATGACTCGCTGTATTATAGCTTCTTTCTCCAAAAAGGGATGCCGGATGACATATTCACCATTTCTAGCATACCATAACTATCCACAACTTAGAACTACAGTACTCGTCCCCACGTTTTTTTTAAGCCAGCCTTTAAAATAACGACTTGACCCAAGCGACCCATGGCAGCCAGTAGGGTCTTCACCTCATCCTCTCCGAGGTCACCCGATTGGTCTTGGTCGATGATGTCCAAGGCCTGAGGTTTTTCCCATCTCTGGTTGAGCTTTGGATCATTTTTGGATCACCTATGATCACTGCTGCAGAAACATGATGACTATGTATGACTGTAATGATCTTGGCAAAATTGATGATTGTGGATTATTGTAGATTATCATGGTAAATCATCATGAACCAATGGGCCTCGGTCACCAGGATGCTCTTCCGACGTGTGGTGTTGGCCGGAGTCGCCATGTTCCATGGAGCTAGCTGATGCTGAGATTCTGCAAGTGCTCAGCTGTTTTCCAGCGTCGTAGCTACGATGTATTCGAAGCTAAAACTTTTTAAATAGTAGACATAGATATACTGACTTATATTGATGAGTGTGTGTGTGTGTGGGTGGGTGCGGCTTCTTGTTGCCAAGCAACGCAGATGGTATCTTTGGAAGATTTGCAAATGTTCAGCCAAGGTACAGACTACATCAGCCGGATGAGTTGATCCGTGAAGATACCAAGGAATCTGCCGGCTTCGCGCGTGACAATATGATGATGGCTCTGGGGCTTGATCTTTTGGAAGGCATTGGCCTGAAAGTAACCTTTGAGCCATTGGTCATCCAAACTCATGCTGCAAAGGAAACCCCGAAAAGCATCCCCCTGGCACACCCATGTTGAAGGATGTGGATTGCAGATGATTGCAGACTGTCAGTTTAAATCAGTTTAAACGTTTAAAATGACCTCTTGCTGTGCGCTCAAACCCTCACATGAATGAAGGAAATCCGGATTTGCGACTGCATTGGCAAATAGCCAGAACAACACAACTTGGTTTTTGGCGATATCAAACACGTGTTCAAAAAGAAAAATACATTGATCCTCATCGTGATAAATTCATGGATTTTTCCGTGGAATCAAAAGCAAAAATTGCATCCCCATCCCGTGGTGGCAGCGTTTTGGCGCGGGTGTGGCTCCTTCACAGCAGGGTCTGCTGGACAAGGAAGCACTAGATTTTTCACAGAAATGGATTAGGCACCAGCGGGTTTGACGCGCAGTGGTGCACCGAAACGGAGGATTTCTGTGTCAGAGACATTCAGCTGACATTCCCCCCTATGCGTGCTAGTTGCGCGCCGGCTAAAACTGCCTGAAGTAGCTACACGTGCAGCCACTTCAAGCATCTCTGGGATCGCCCACATTTACCCAGGGCCCGGTTCTCAGAGTTGGCTTTGGAACTGCCGGAAGTTGCTAAAAAATGTAGCGATCCAAGAGTGTGGTCCATGCAAAATGTAAAGGAAAATCATTTTGCTCCTCAGCAATTGACATCTTGCTGAAGAACAAGTTCTATTATTCATCCTCAGCAGCACAGGTCCAGCATCCATGAACATCACCAGTTGATGCATTATCTTGGGTTTACATACCTAGATGATTTACATGCCGACCTACACATGATTGATAGCTAAATCCCTGTTTTCATCCTCCATCAGTCTTGATTGTTTTGTCTGTGTGCTGGTTGTTGCATCCTCTGACCATTTCTTGAAATTATGTGTTTCGAGTTTTTGGTCGGTTGGCGTGACACCACTAGTTTCTCAGAGTGAGTAGTTTTATAGTTTGGCCGTCATTGATTATCTTGGATGTCGTCTCAAATTTGGGCTGATTAGTGGTGGTATGATGCGGTGACGATGGTTGGTCATGAAAAACATCAGCATTATGGTCACTGTGTTTCCATTGTTGCCATCATCTAAACAGTTTGATCACATATAATAATATGAATACATTTAGATATAGATATAGCCCGGACCTATAATGATCAAATGGTTGGTTGTATTGCACCAAGGATTCGTCATGATTTGCGTGTTTATGGTTTGCCACAGTACCAAGTTTGGGTTGACTATGCACAACAAATTAGGAACTTTTGTCACGTTCTATCCCATCACATCCCCTGCTTTCTGGTGTTGGAATGTTTGTGATACCCACCTTTGATGATTCAATATAAATTCTCCATCATTTTTGATTGAATCTCCTTTGTTGCTTCTCAAATCCACATATTTTGCCAGATACCCTCCGGTAATCAAACGTGGCAATGGAAAGTCCCCGATAAATGGAGGTTTCTAGCTGTGAACATCATCGTTTAAGAATGGGGAATTGTCCAGCGAGCCAGGTTTGATCACCGGAGGGTATTCCATGAATATTCCATGAATTGTCCATTGATAGTAACCTACCCAATACAATCAGTTGGCTAGTTATATCATCCATCCAGTCATTATATATACCATTCATCACCATTATTATCCATTTCTACAACCAATATTAGTATCCCATTCTTCAATCATAAATCACTTCAATACCCTTTGTTTCTGGGTTCCCCACAGCCACTGCACCCTGGATGCCTCTCCAAGGGTCATCGCTTCTCGTAGCCCAACACTGTGGAGCCCAGCCAACGCTCTGTGTCCTGGAACATGGCGACAGAAAGGGACACCCCAAAAAAATGGTGTTTTAATGGCGTTGTAATGAGGTTTTAATGAGGTTTAATGAGTCTTAGTGGGGACTTAGTTTCTTGATGCGGTTCTAGTCGGGGGTTCATGGAGTTTGAATGGGGTTTTAATGGGGATAAATTGGATAAATAGTATTAAATAGTGGGATATTGATGGCTTAGAACATGTTATAAATGGTTATTACTCATCAACAATATGATTTCAGGCTGTGTCTGAAAATGGGGTATACACCCCAGTTGTGGCCATCGAACAATAAGGAAAATGATTATTCACCAGTGGTTTGGGGGGTACCCAATCTTCAGACAAACCGAATGATGGAGGGCTCTGAGTTACGGCTTAACCATTGGATGTCTGGTGGATACTCAATACTAAATTCGATGGGTCATGGTCATAAACCGCCTTTCCAACTGAGGTCAAAACGTAAGAAAACAAGACCATCCTCGCAAAATTATGGGGAGTGCAACATCCCTCATTTATGAATTATTTTCCCATTAAAATGCCCATTTAAAGGGGAGTTCCCATTGCCATATTTGATTACCGGACGATAATCGCTTTTGGGGATCAAGCAGCGATCGCGACAATGACTCATCACATCTATTCTAGGATCTGTTTGGAACAAACTCATGCGCCGACAATCATTGCGACAATCATTATTATATACATCTGGATTCCACTGATAGTCTGTTAGAATATGCATGAATACATCAGTCTGGGCAAATTACTCCAATTCCCAAATCAGACATAAACGATTTTTTCGGATATCTTGTATCCAAAACAACATTCTCATTACATCACGATTAAATCTCAATTGTTGGGATGATTCCGGCAATCCCAACCATCACCTAAGTCCCAAAATTACAGTACCCAAAAAAATGGTGGGTATAAGATTGAGGACCTACTTTGGGGATCCCAAAATTTAGCTGGAACTACTAGCTTAAGTATACTATAAGACTGTAAGTATGATTTAGAAACTATATAACTTAGTTGTTCCAAACTCACAAGTAGCCTCAGCCATGGTGAGGTCGTGCTTTGACCCAGGTCACCCAGGCTCCTCCACACCAGTCTCGCCACGTCGCTCAGCGTAGGTCCTTATGGCGATTCCAAAATGTGACACTTCAGACTTTGGACTTAGGATATGAAATCGGGTATTCTATAAAACAATTTAATACTATATAATGATATAAATCATTACAAATATATTATAATTATATATACATACATGAATGTGATACAATGCTGTGCATGATATAAAACACACAAAAATTGGCCATGCATAGTGCAATTACATCCAACATGGCTTATAACCCTGGCACTCTTCCTAAGATCCCAAGAAAAGGAACGGCCTGGTTTCGGCCCACTGAGGCAACCACTTCACCTGATCCATGTTCACTTGGCCAACTGAGAAGTACTTCGCCTGGCCATGAGATGAGCCAACTGAGAGTTCCATGAAAGTTGAGCCAAGATGAGCCAAGTAGCTAAGTGAATTTCATGGCCCCCTGCATTCTCCGTGAATATCCCACCTCGCTTCTTATCCCACTTGGATTCGAGAGATCATGGATGAAACTAGCAACAGGCCAGGAAGCCAGCAGTAAAATTCATTGAAACCAAGGACAAAACAACAGAAGTGAAGAAACGTAATGTCAAGAAGCTCAAGGTCTGAACGCAAAAATGGCGGGTCGCTATGGTTCATCAATCGGCTTCTCGTACTTTGGAAAATCGCCACGAGTGGTCCCTCTACATTACAAGGGTCAACGTTGCGTCCACAGACTTTGTTCCTCGACTACCCAGGAATTGAGGTGGTGAGATGTCTCATCACCGCGGCGTTTAGGGGGAATCACTACCAACATCTATCAACCATCAACCACAAAGCATCTCTTTCTTGCGGTAGTGTTTTAACATAAAATCCCCTCATCATGGAACATGTACCAAACTATTGACAACTGCTCAAGCATCATTTTCCAACATCAGGATTGTTCCCAACACCACAAGGGAAAAAAATGGGAGATAAGGAGGTGCGAGTAAAATTACAATGTCTTCCCCTTGTGGCTATGATTTATGTATATAAATTATAATATATATATTATAATGGTTTGGAACAGTTTCCAACATTTCTCATGAAACACATCATGTCCTCATCTGTTCAGTCCCCCCCGCCTCAGGGTGGGCAAACACCAGGGCAGAGACAGATGCACTTGGCCTGCGTTCAGATGGTTCAGCAACACAAAGCGTAGGGGAAATCATGGGAAAACCCTTACGAAACCCGGAGGACCTTGGGATATTGACTAGGATGCAACCCCTCTTTCTCACAATGTCGTGCTGGAAATGAGGTTTATCACAACACAATCAGTTGAGTTTCAGGAACCTGCTAGAATGCTATTGGGCAATAAAGCACCGATAACATCCGATAACTGATAACCAACAACTAACAAAAGTTGATCCCCACTCAGCTAACTCAGGGAACAGCACCTCTGATCTTCTGCCTGGATTATTTGGAGTGCTCAATGATTGACACATGATCAGAAGATTGGTTAAATCCACGGGTTGATCACCATTTTCCCTATTAAAATGGCCATTTGAGGGGTATACCCTAAAATCAACTGAAATGGGTGTACTCCTCAAATGGCTATTCAAAAAAATATCTTCATGTGTTTGATACTTCTTCATAGTCATCCTGAGGATCCTGTGGATCCCAACATCATCATGAAGGACTCCGTCAGCTCCAGCTTGTCATCTGTGAGCCTGCCAACCTCCAAAAGGTCCCACCTCAGGTACCAAAGGAGCTGCATACTTGGCCGAAGTTGAGTTCATTCAACTTTTCATGTTCAAACTAGTGAATTTGATGGATTGTTTCAACATCTATTCATATACAGTTTTGAAAATACAGTAAATGCTTTGAACCTTGCCCAATATGTCGCTGGAAACCTGAACTACTGAAACCTGTCTGGTGGTTCCACCAGCAGTTTTTCTAGCATCACCATGATTCAAAATCATCAAGGTCATAGACAAAGACCAGGCAAACCCTGAGTAACATCATAATCAAAGTAAGAAATGGATAGAAATGGTGGATACCTCATTGATTTTTCCTGTCTAAGTAGTATAGGCATCGGACCCCACCTGAAAATCAGGCCGCTTTGGGCGTCCCGGCAGGGTCTTCTTCTCCCGGTGGTCAGGCTGCGAAGGATAGCCCGGGGCTGGACGAATGCCCTGGTACTTCACCTTCAGCATGTCCTCCAAGGAGATGTTCTCGTCCGGCCTTGGGAGGATTCCCAGGATTCCCAGGGCTGGGCAAAAGCTCCGGATGTTGAGGTTTGGGGATTGGTTGGGGGTTGGCGGGTTGAGGATTGGTTGGGGGTTGGAAGAGAGTCACAACTGGCAGATTCCTTGGAAAATTGGGCAAGCCAAGGAACGAGTAGCCCCACAAGCTCTTTCCTGGGCGATGTCTTGGAGTCGGATAGGAAACTTCCAACAAACAGGGCATTCGGAGATTGGTGAGTTTGCAACGGGTTCAACGGGTTCTGCTAGACTCTTCCTGCATTTCCTGCAATGGTCAGGGTGTCCATGGTGAGATATCCTGACACAAATCACAAGCATATTCAAACGCATCCTTGTTGCCCCAGAACTGGAACAGCATCTTTAGACTTTTCTTTGCAGGACTCGGGGTACATACAGCATGCATTGTGATATCAGCATTGAATCAACTATACCAAGCAATTCTAGATAGCCGGTGAAATAACCTGGAAACCAAACTCTGCCTGGATAAGCCTATCGTTTTTGGGGCGACACATCATCCACCATATCCACCCCAACAGTCGCATCCCAGCAACGAATCTTCAAGTGGATCAGCTCGGAAAAGGCCTCTGCCAGGCGATCTGCCACGGCCTGGCCGGTAGGCTTAGTGTCCACTAAAGATGCGATGGTTCAGGGTCTATTTCGATTTGGGGGAGGGTATCAATATGATATACTAATCATGAGTATATGATATGTTATTTGCAGATTGACAAGAACGAAACATCTGAGTGGGTGAAAGTTTGATTGATGAACTTCGGAATATGACATCAATTTGATATACCAGTATGAGTAATATTCACCCAGGGATTGAATGACCGATCATTAGTGTTTGAGAATGATGATCATTAATATCATATCGATATATAGTGCTTAATTTGTGTCAGACTCATATTGACAGTGAGTCAATCTGAGTGGCTGACATTTAGATATTTATATACATGTGTTTGATCTTTGGTTGGAATTTCGGTGTTGGATATTCTAGTTTCGGGATGTTCTTCAATTGACAACCACTAAAATACTAAAAACAATGATAAATGTAAATGACGGTTGATCTAAATTCGTTCATCTGCAAACAGCCATTAAATGAAACCTGATACTGATGTATAATGGATCTTGCTGGCTACAAAGGTGCCGCAGCTTGCCATGGTTGACCCAACCGGATGGGCCTCCAACAGGATGGCCTTGTCGATCTCGCCCTTGGCTTCGAACTTCTGTCGCTGCTCGTGGCAGCCGATGCCACCGGTGGCAGCGAAGGCGGAGATGTAGTCAGGAGCCACGTCCTGCGGCCCGTCACCGGTGGTTGCTGGTTGTTACGGCTGGGTAGTTGGGGCTCAAAAACCATGGGAAGAGCCGTGGCTTAGGCTGGTAAAATTTTGGGATGTTCATCTGTTCATCCTCTCTAAGCAAAATATTGAGGCTGAGTGGTTTTGATTCATAGCCTGTTGGCACAGGGTTTCTGCTTCTGAAGGTGGAAGGGGATGGAAAGGGGAGATTTAGGGATGGATGAAACATCTCCGGAGGTGTGTGCTGATTGATATTCGCCGGCACAACCATCACCCTTCAGTGGTGCAACACTAATCGCACTTCCCTGTGCCCCTCAAAGCTTGGCCAAAGGGGCCGGCCAGGATGGTGATTATTCTCAAGCTAGGAGGATGCTTCTGCTCACAGCCTGCGATGTCTTCCACTCTTATTTGTATCCTATTTGTATCTATTTGTCATATCCCTCAGAAACTCAAAACGGATCATCATAGAGAATCCCCATCATTCAACCGTTCTACCCTTCAAAAACCATCCGTGAAGCCTCTCCATGGCACCCCACAATACCCCGGCCGCCCCCCACCAATTCCTTGGGAGCGATGAAATCGCCCTGGCACCAGTAGGTGGATTCGCCCATGTCCAGCTGCTGTCGCAGGCCATAGAACTTGCACTTCACCTCCTTGCGGCTCTCGTCGGTGTAGACCTGGGCGACTTCGGGGATGGCTTCATCAGTGGATCTGAAAATGAGGTATGGATATTTCAATAAAATTACTAATTATTTCATGGTATCCCTAATTCCAGCGATTGATTATGGTCAGTTCATTGTCATTTGATCAAATATTGTCCCATGATTTTTTATTGGGCCCAGTAAAATTTCCATAAAATGAGGGGTACCAGCACCGAGGAAAGGATGGATGATGGGGGGGTGAGCCAAAATCTCACGCGCTGAAAAAACCCTTGAACCGCTGCATTTAGGCAGGTTTTTGGGTATTGACATGTATTGGATGAACTATCCAATCTTGTGGGTGAATAAATGCTGATCCAGAGCCGTTTGGATCTTCTTTCACCCACTTAGGAGAAACGCCATCTCTTTGCTATACGAGGGAACCATGGCACATTGTCCGAACAAACACCGAACCTGGACCAAACCGCTAAGCTGATTGTGCTGTCCCCGTGAGAAACACATTCGCTGAATGTGTCATTTTATTTCACGGGGGTGTCGGAATTGAGTATATAATTACCAACATACCAACAAAATTGGATGGTTCATACGAAACATAATGGAGATTAAGCAAAATCAGTGGTTTGGGTTCCCAAAGTTTTACCCAGAGGCAGGGAGCCCAATGTGTTGTTCCTAAAGGCTCCTGTCACGCAGGCCACACTCGGATCGGCCTCAATATCATCACCGACGCTGTTGGCCGGATGAATACCGACCACACCTGGCAGCAGTTGGAGCCAATAGTCACTGAAAATGGATTGGTTGAAGGGAAAATCTACGGAAAACCATTGTTTTTACTGCCGAATTTATGAAGGGTTCTGCACATTTCCCTCAAACCAATTTGGCGATCTTGAAAAAATCCAGAAATTACCTGCTGACAGGGTATGACGAACATTTGCAAATCTCTGGACTGGCCACCCTAATAATCATGTTGAATATATAAACTGTAAGTGGCTATGGGTCAAAACCGTGGTACCCTGGTAAACACCAAATTACTGTAAATGGATGTTCATTCCCCCAAAACATGGTAGTGTAGGTTGTCCCCATAAACAATGTTTGAGGGAGTCCCAGTTGAGAAACTTGGGCTGCCTTCATTTCGATCGAGTTGCGATCCAAGAAGTTTTGCTGCAATGGGCATTTGGATACCCCACAAACAAATAAAACCTCTCAGGCAAAAGATATACTTAGCAGACTCCCTCCATGGCCAGTTGGCTGGGAAAACCAAGGTCGGAATCAAAATGTCATTGACAACTCGCCAACCACATGAAATCAGGAAATCACATCAAATTCACCCCAGAAATTGCAGAAAAATACCAAGCATTGGACGCTTCCTCCCATCCCACAACCACTTTTTGGGAAGCCCCTTTTGCACCTGAGCACTTGAGGTGGCCCTCCTTTACAATCCAGGCCTTGAATCGAATGAATCCATGTTTATCATCTTAGGCACCTGCTTGCAGAATTGTTTATATCAAACATGTGAAGATTATCGTTGGATATCTTTGGCATATCTTGGGGTTTTGACCTGAAAAACACCTGTCATCTGAGGTGTCCTGAGTGGCCAGCCAACATCTCCTTGGCTTCCGCAAAGAGTTTCTCGGCCTCTGGACCCACGCGAGCATCCTGGGGCAGGGCTGCAGGTGGTGTTGTCCTTGCAAAGGGTCCAGGTGGGCAACTTCACGATGCCTTCATGGAGGGGCTTGAATTCACATGTCATACATGTCTTGCACTTCCTGACTCAAATCACCGGTGGAACCTCCTCAAAAGGATAATATTGCAATCCTTGATATCTGTGGTGACTGTGACTCGCATGCACCTTTCTGGGTCACACCCTTGATATCCCTTGATATCCCTTGATCTTCACCATCATTTGCATGATTTTGGATATATTGAGATCATTTGAGATCCCCATATCCCCAACCTCAAAAGGCCTTGGGATAGTCCAACATGTTGCGCCTTGAAGATGTGAGGATAGTCACGGTTGGGGTACTTCCCACGCAGCTGGTAGACCTCCAAGGCAAACCCATGCAGCTTGGGAGGCGGGGCGGTGTCCATTCATAACAGGAAACATCAAAACATACAAATATGATCAAATATTCAGCTGGCATGCCAGCAGCCAGCAGGGTTTGTTTCGTTTTCATGATTGTTCAAAGTATTAGACCCACCAACATCGGAGGCAACCAGGGAAGCCTGGAAGAATGGAGTCCAGTCGATGTACTCCATGACCTCCTCGATAGGATGATCCTGCGCGGTGGGCTTCAGGGTTGGGGGACCATGGGCAGTTCGGAAGTTGGGAACAAACCATAACAATACCCAGATCATCCCAGATCTAAGATTTCGGATATTTCGGATGTCCTTGATGGCCAGATTTCCCACGAAGTTCCTCGGTCAGAGTTGCAGCAGGGTTGGAGCATGTGGCAGCTCAGCTTGGGTAGTTGGCCTGCTGGAACCCAGGGCCCTAAGACGGTTCAGAGAGTGCTGATGTAGTTTACCAGCTTTGCTGCCGATCGAGGAAAACATCTGGAGATTTGCAGTCGCAGTCCCTAAATCCTTCCGATTCCAATTGAAATTCCAATTCCTATCGAGATTCCAGATGTTCTTCATCTTCCGTCTCGGCCATTATAGCCCTCTGAACTGCAGATGAATCCCATGTTCTCCATACTTTCGCTAAGTACCAATAGCCCAAATAGCAAATAGCATCCAAATAGCCACCGACAGCTACCTACAGCTACCACTACCCAGCACTACCACGTCACCATGGCCGAGTGTCGGCTTGGGTGGCAGCTTGCTCCAGTCCAGGGAAGGCTTCTTGGCCTGTGCCTGGCATCCGTAAAAGGTGCAGAGGATTCAGTCGTTTATGTATGGTTTATCCATGTTTATCTGTGGTTTATGTATGATGGATGTATAATGATAGGGTAATTAGATGATGATAGATGATGTATGATATAATAGATGTTTATATTTTTGGTTTGGACAAACTGAGCAAGTTTGAGTTGTATCCAAAGGCCAGCAGTATGGTGTTGGATTCAGATCCCTTCCCAAAACTTGCTCGGAGTCTGGTCATGGATGGTACTAGTAAATCTCCAACTCATTTCACAAATGGTCAAACATGGTCAAACAAAAAAACATTAAAAACCATGTTTTGAAAGTCAAGTGCACCCGTCACAGCTTCTGCAAAATCCTTGAGGCCTCCGTGATGCTCTTCCACTTCTTGTCGATCAAAGTTGCGTAGTACTCCTCCCTGATCTCGGTGTACTCCTGCAGATCTTGCTGGATCCCTCCACTGGCAAAGAGTCTAGGCATGACATCGGAAGAGATGTAAAGGGATAGTTCCCTCACATTCCCAAATTCTTGCTTCAGACCCCTCCTGACCTTCCAAGCGGAGATCACAGAGCTCAATCAGTGAAATAACAAGAAACGAGCGCGAACGATATGCAGCGTTTGCCCTTAGTCTTTTTTTTACAAGGTTCGAGCGAATCCGCCACAATTCTCAGATCATTTTTACAGGTACAGTAATCTGCTGTCAAAATGCTGGAACTTGAACCACCATGTGGAATATCAGTGAAATATCATGATAGTCACCACTATAGTAGAATAATCTTTAAAGCAATCATGATATCATGGTGATGGTGATGATTTGGTGATAGATATCTTAGATCATCATTGAACCATCACCATCACCAGATCATCAGCACTGCAGCCATCACTTCCAGAGCCTCGGTGATCTCGCTGAGGTAGGTCTGCTTGTCCTGCGACCTGGCAGTTCCACGAGTGCAGCGGCATCCAATCACCAATCATCACAATCATCCACTAATCGATACAAGTTGGGAAATAGAATTGTCTTGGAGGGGAGGCTGTACACCCTTTCACTCTCTACTTGGGTGATCTTGGATGTTTATATAAAATCCTGGGTACATATTGGACACATTTCATTTGTATAGATGAGATATGCTCAACAGTTAGTGGAACTCCTCTGAGCACCCGGCAACAAGGCACTCACCACCGTGCAGCTTCGGCTTGCATCCAAGACCTAAGGGAAAAAAACTCACAAACAACTGATGTGCATATGAAATCAACGGACATTATGCTGGGTGAGCAATTTTCCGTTTCAGGGTGATGGTTCAATGATTGATCGTAGCTCCATGCTGGTTTTGAAGCCCAGGGCCCCCCAAAAAAAGTGGATCCATACGATCTGTCAAGGCACGTGGATGACGCCCTTGTCATACTTGGTGGCCAACTTCACAGCCTGGGAAGGAAATAGATATGTTTTTGGGGCAGGGGGCTCAATCTTTGATAAATGGTGGATGTTTGAAAGTTGGATAGAGATATACAAAACTGTATGAATCTATACACATGAAATCATCTCTTTACATTCATATGTAATGATTCTGTAAATCTGGAGGAAAAACATGTCGCATATCTAGATCCACTGTTTTCTTCGAGGCTCTTGCACATCCCCCTACCTCAGACCCCGGCCGTGTGACGCTTGGAGGTCGTGGCACCGCCAATCATCAAAGGCATCTAGGGCAGGTCTGATTTTTTAGTGGGGCACAGGAATCAAGTGTAGGACAAGTCCAGGTCTATAGGATTCTATAAGAATATAAGAAGGATCAAGCATACCAGTGGCATACCAGTACTACAGCCTGCTTCGCTGCACCTGGTTGCCCTGATACCTCTTCCATCCTCTTCCCACCATTTGTTCGATGCATTTGCTTCACCATCGGCAGAGCCAAGGCACCTTCATGTTTCGAGCCTTCATCTGTTCCTCAGACAGAACAGATTCTGTTCCCACCAACAGAGTCCCTGATCTTTGTCCAAACCTTGTGTGTCAGTCTCGTGCAACTGGAGCATGAGAGTGTATCCTTGTTTCCATCCTACCAGACCGTGATCTGAAACCTCCAAGCAGGAAACCACCCATTGATAAATGGACACAGATACATTTGGAGGTACAGTATCCATCAGTATCCTGGTGTTTCCTTGTTTGAATCTCTCGAAGCAATGACCAAGTTGGACCCCGGGCAGCAACGTACTGCATCTCGTCCAAAGATGGAGTGATCAGCCTTGATTCGAGCCATGGACCATTCACTTTCTGGCGATGTTTTGTCCGCCAGGGTTGTCACTATCCAGTGCGTCAATCGTATCTCAAGTTAAGGCTAGTCTGAGTCCTGGGTTTTTTAGAAGATTTTTGTAAATTATGAATTATGTATGTTTGTTTCATCTCACATGGCTTATATATTCATGGAATTCCACCGACTAATTGTCCATAATGCGCGTCGCTTCCTCCAATTGCAGCTACAGTGACCCGGAGAGACCGATGACGTCTACCTTCTCCTGCACTCAGTGGGTTAAGACAATGCTTGCCAGACCGGTTGTTGCACTTTGGTCAAAACAAATTTTGATTCTATGTCCCATGAAAATCCATTAAAAATATATCCCGGTGGCGAAATATCCATCTGATGAAAGAAACTGAAACCAACTGTTGAGGTTTTGAACCCCAGTGACATCCGTCCACGTCGGGGTGACCCCGCTCCTCGATGGCTTTGTCCAAAATGTTGTCACATGGCACCATGACACCCATGTCGATCACCTGTTTGGACACAGTAAAAACGGGTGGCAAAAGGGAACCATCTGATGGGAGGACTATGGAGGACTATGGAGGACTTACCAACTATAGGGTTGTTATGGGGTGTTCTCTAATATCTATTATTGGCTAATTCCTAGCTAGCGTGCGAAGCAAGGATCCCTGCAAATCTCTGGCTATCGGAAGAAACCTCCATTCACCTGGCAGACTGCCACAAACACGTTGCAGAAATCATTCACCAGTTCGAGTGTCTGAAAATGGGATACCATGTAAGGATCAACCATTGGATGTAGGGGCACAGTCTCATCTGAATCCATTGGTGAGATATGCTGAATTTGAGGTGACCCAGACTCATCCAGGGAATGCTGCCAGTTACTGTGAAGTAAAACCCAGCGCCATGTCCCGCGCGACGCTTTTGCACCCCATTCGCAAGCATCACCTCGATGTGCTAACCAACAAACCTTCGCAACGGAATTCCTCCAAGCTCGCTGGGAATATGATGGAATTTAAGCTTTGGCTGAAGCCCTCTCTAAGGTTCAAGCTTTGCAGCTGCCCTGGCAGTGTTACTCCATCCAAGCATTGATCGAACCCGTTGCCGAAAGTCAAACTTTGCAAAGATGCTGACAATATCTGGCAATGTTACACAATCGAAGCTCTGATTGAAGTGGCGGCCAGAAGTCAAACTTCGCAAAAATGCTGGTAAAGTTGTGCCATCCAGCCTTGGTTGAAGTTGTCCCCGAAAGTCAAATTTTGCAAAGATGCTGGCATCCAAGCTTTGGTCGAAGCTCATGCCAAATGTCAACTTTTGCAAAGATGCTTGCAATGCTACACGATCCAGGCGTTGGTCGAAGCAAAGGCCAAATGTCAGTTGTTTCAAAGATGATGGCAAAGTTGTGCCCTCCAAGCTGTGGTCGAAGTTGTGACCCAAAGTCAAGTTTTGCAAGGATGTTGCTAAAATTACTCTATCCAAGCTGTGGTCAAAACCAGACCCCAAGGTCAAGTCTTGCAAAGATGCCGGGCAAGGTTGGCTGTCCAAGCCCTGGTTGAAATGTGGGCCCGTATAGCACAAGTTTCCCAGGGTCAAGCTCTGCAAACCTCTCGGCAAAGTCACGCCATCTAAGCTTTTCATGAAATCATCGCCCAGGGCCAAGCTGTGCAAACTTTGGGGCAAAGTCATGCCCTGCATCGACTTGGTGAAGCTACGCCCAAGAGACAAAACATGCAAGCCACTTGGCAACGTCTCGCCATCTAAGCTTTGGCTCAGGCCACAATCAAAAGTCAGAGTTCGCAAACTGCGTGGCACATTCGCGCCATCCAAGCGCTTGCTAAAGTTCCATCCAAAAGACAAGTTTTCCAATCCTTCTGGCAAATCCATGTGATTTAGGCTTTGGTTGAACTTTTTGCCAAAAGTCAAAGTTCGCAAACTGCGTGGCAAAGCCACGCCATCCAAGGGCCTATTAAAGCGCCATCCAAAAGACAAGCTTTGCAAACCCACTGGGAGATCTACAGATTCCAAGCTTTGGTTGAATCTTTCACCAGAAGTCAGGGTTCGCAAACCTTGTGGAAAGGTCACACTATCCAGGCGTTTGTTGAATTCCTTGTGCTTCGTGTTTGTCGTGTGGGTCTACGGAATTGCGATGACAGACATGGAACTAACCTGGAAGAGTTGACGCCTCTTTGTGATCATGCAAGATCAGTGAATCAGCGCTACTCCGCTTTGCGGAAAATTGTGAAACACAGCGCTCTGCTAGGGGATTTCCAAACAAAGATTGATACGATAGGCAACTATAATGATTGTACTTAATCGAATGGCAACCATTTATATAGGCTAAGCAAGTTACACTAGGTGGAACGCAATTTAATTAGTGCCGATAGATTTAGTCTAATTCACATGGGTAAAAGCCCTACCTCCATCAGCCGCTTGTGACAGCACCTTAGACGGTATCGGTCGGGTGACGGACATCGGGTGAAGAGCCTGACATTTATCTGTATCTGAGACGCGGGCCATTGTTTGAGGTGCAAAAGGTCAAAGGCGCAGCACAGCGACATTTGGCCCCTAGGAGCGGATGACGCGCGACGCAATGCACATTGCACGTACGACGTTCGAAAATTAAGGTCCAGACTGNTCAAAGGCGCAGCACAGCGACATTTGGCCCCTAGGAGCGGATGACGCGCGACGCAATGCACATTGCACGTACGACGTTCGAAAATTAAGGTCCAGACTGCTCACCCATCCATAGCAATTGGGGCCAGGAGCTGCTCCGGGACCAGTGCAGTGAGCACTGGCCCGGGAAGAAGTCTGCCGCTGGCTGCCGCGCGTTTTTTNCCAGGAGCTGCTCCGGGACCAGTGCAGTGAGCACTGGCCCGGGAAGAAGTCTGCCGCTGGCTGCCGCGCGTTTTTTAGCACCTTGGCATGCATGTGCATATGTGTGTGTATTGCTGTGTTTGTGTGCGGCTTAGCTGGGGGGGCGGAACAGACGGCTTCAGATTAAGTTTCGAACATACTCCACTGCGGCCTGACAAGAGAAGTGCTGCAAGCTCTTTGGCCAAACCACTTTGTTTAAGCTCTTGTTGAACCCGTCACTTAAATTCAATTCCATGAGTCCATGGGGAAAGTCGACGCGGGCCAGGCTCTCATCGAAAGATTCTCCCAAGGTCAAGTGCTGCAGGCTGCTGGGCAACTCAAGAATGTCATCCCGTGACTCGACTCCTTCTATGTGCGTCAGCCCCTGCAGCACAAATTCCTCATCCTCCAATTCCTCACCCTCCTTCTCTCCGTCAAGGTATTTCCAAGCCGAAAGGAGGTTGACAGGAAGGTAAACACTGGACAGTGTAGCAGATCCTGCTGGTATCCCCTGCTGCTTCAGTGTCAGGCGCAAGCTCAGTGGGGAAGATCCATTCTGAACAGAGAGGCGGGCACCTGGCCTCATAGGAAGGCGTTTGCTGATCATCTGGTATAATTCGCAGCCCAGCATGGAAGTAGATACCTGATTTGAACATCATAAGTCTTTCTGGCTCAATCGCACCACCAAAAAACGCTTCAAACTCTGCCAATAAATGAGAGCAGGAAGGTGTGAGCAAAGAAGGTGCCAAATAACATCAAAGTAGGTATGGACCCAAAAGTTATTAAAATGCAAAAAGAAACAAAAAGAAACTGGAAAGCAGCCCCCAATGGTTTCCAACACTCTTGGGTTGGAAAGCCCCCTTCCAAAATCTCTTGCCGAAAAAAAAAAGACTTGACCCAGTGGCATCTTCCAATTTCCATCTTTTGCCCTGCAAGGTCACTACCTCAATACTCACCAACTCATCAATGCTGCGTCCCTTTCTACGTCTCGACATTGCCACGTTTGGTAGGACGAAGTGTCGTAAGACTCGTGTCGTAGGATACCATGTGGCTGTGCTCTGAAAAGAGGTATACCCATTTTTTTGGATAATCATTGTGTATAAATTAATATCATTATTATGGTGGATATTAATAAATTATGGATATTCATGGGTGATTTCTATAGATGATAATGACATGGTCAAACTGCTGATTCCTCATTGCTGTGTGGTTCCGCAGGTCTCAAGGTGTTGACCCAGAAGCAGTTTCTCACTGGAGCCACTGGATTCAAGATATGCAGAAAAGCTGCTTGTTTCAAACCTTCCCAAAGGGTAGCCGAAGAAAAAATGGATCCTCAACTGCCAGGATCCAGTTGTACCTTCCACCCATCATGGTCGGTCAGCTCCCCACATTTCCCTACAAAATATCGCTTGGCTGATAGGCCGTGCGCATCCCGTATGGGAGGATTGGGCGCCACGTCTCATTTTGGTACAACGACGAATTGGGGGCTTCCCAATTTCCAGCTTAACCAAATGTACTAAGTTTACTTGAAATGTTGCCTTCCAAACCCTCTATGGTTTGCGTCTTTCACGCAAGGATCCCATTCCCACTGCTTCTGGCTCTCCCATGCAGCTGTTCACCTTGTAGTTGTTGCAACCCAGCACCACGCCAACAATGTTCTTGCCAATGTCGTGCACGTCACCCTTCACGGTGGCCTCAAGTCTGACACAACAGGTCCAACCCATGGTGTAACACTAAGGCTGGACTCTTTCCTGAAATCAAATGGACGTGGCCATTTGCCAGTTCAATCTCAACCTGTGAAACCCCATGTTCCTTGACATATGTATATAATATATATATATAATATATATAATATATATATATATAATATTATATAATTATATACATATGTGAATGAATGCATAATAGTGTATAAGACATTAAAACATTGCATTACTTGGATACATATTATATTAATATCTGGATATATCTGGATGTACAACTTGATTCCTATTGACACCCATATTTCTCCGAACATCTATACCTGGGCTCCCGGCCATCAGCACAATGCCGTTGTACTTGGGCTGGTTGGGATCTTCACCAGCAGCGATGGCCTTCGCCAGTTGTTTCGTTGACGTCTCGGGTCATCAGGGGTCAACTGCCCAATGACTGTTGTTAAGGGATGCTGGTTAAGATATTGAAACTGGAAAATTGATGAAATTGGATCAACAAACTAATGAGCATGGATGAAATTGGATACGGGGCCCCAACGATATCAGAATCCCGATTTGTCAACGAATGTCCTTTCCCCTTCGATAATCAAACATGGCAATTGGAACCCCTATAAATAAATGGAGGTTTAAAATGGTTTAAATGGGAATTGCAACATTTGATTACCGGAGGGTATACCTTGTATGGTTTGAACCCAACCCAGCAAGATTTGAAAAGCCAAGAGGCTTGAGCGCGACGTTCTTCCTCCATGAAAGGAGTCAGGTATGCGACAGCCTGTCATCCGTGGCCATGGGAGGAATTTTGGTCTTGGATAACAACTGTTGGACTTGCGGATTCCAACATCCACTTTAAAACAAAACCTGGTTTGGATAGTTTCTTGATGTTTCTGGGATTATATATGCATGATTGGTGTTTATCGATGTATTGCTACTTACCAGATGGGGGAAATTCCAATGATGCGAAACTTCTGGGCACCACAAGGATCCCAGCGAAGCTTCTCTGTCACCCCCAAGATTGGATGGTCAATGTGTACTTGATGATATGGAGATGATATATGAAGTCTTTTTCATGTATAATAACATTGTATAACATTACAATGTGACCAACAAAATCCCTCGCTTTTGGGTCGCCTTCTTCATCACGCGCGCGCTCTTGATGACCTGTGGTAAGAACATCTTGCCAGCGCCAAAGAGATCTCCGATGATGCCCATTCCTTCGCCCGGCAGCTTGGACTGCTTGGCTGTTGGTGTCATGTTGAGTCCAATTGAGGCTTCTGGGCCCCCAAAAGTATGAGGGTCAACTGGGATCGCAATGGCAATCGGATCGAAAACAGAAGAACAGTGTGAAACGCACCAACTCGTGCAGAACCCCTCTTTTTGCTGTTGATCTAATTCCAAGCTGTTTGCTGCAAGTATAAAATACAGTGGAGGTAGAGATGGTCAATCTTCAATCCTCAGCCATGGTCCATTTACTTCGAGGATTTACCTATTATTATTATTATTGTTGTTGTTGTTGTTGTTGTTGTTGTTATTATTAATAGTGTTATTTATTTCAATCAATGATGTTCCATGTTGCAAACCACAAAATACGAGAGGGTACCGTATTCCCTATTTTGGGAGTTGCTGATGATTGATCCAAATCCAATTACAGATGCTGTCCCCAGCTAGAGACCTCCGTTGAGTTGGGGGATTTTCCAGCCACTAAACGGATTACCGGAGGGGATCCCATGATCATCCCTGCCATAAACTGCAGGAGATGGGTCTGAAAATATCGTACCTCTAAATCAATTGGTTAGTCATCACTTTTCCCATGAAATGGCTATTTAGAGGATATACCCCATTTTCATCCATTTTCAAACAGACCCATATCCCCAAGCCCAAGGTCCCTGGTCCTTGCATCAATGGTCCCTCAATGACGTGCAGGGGAACCTGCAGTTCACTTCTGGCCTGGCCAGGTGCAGTGGCCACTGCCATGGGATGAGCCATGGATTGAGCTGTTTGAAAGGTAAATCTACCGGAAATCCAGCACAATTTGATGGTAGAACCCTGGGTTTCCTGTGGTTTTTGGCAAACTTGATCGTAGAAACTTTCTGCGAAACCCAAGTGTCCTATGTTTTTTTTCCTAGTTTTTCCCTCAGAGCAATCACTAATCCAATCTTCACACTGCGGCCTCCTCAGTATCGCCCTCAATGAACTTGTCGATGCCGTTGATGAGCCTTGCCGGGAAAGGTGGGTTCCTGTCTCCGATTTTTCAGGTGCCACTGGATGAAGAACTTGTTGTAGGGAGTCCGAAAAATGATTCAATTGTTTTTTTTCTGGTTCCCTTGGTATGAACAATCATGGGTGAGGTTCTTTGTGATTGCTGTATTTACAGATGATATCTCCAGACCTGATCTGGACCTGTTGATGTGAGATACCCGGCCCGTAGTGGAGACGCTCAGTGAAGGTGCCCAAGCGCCAAGCATCCTGCAGCAGCTGCTACCATGGGTGGGTGTTCCCCCAATGTTTGTTACTTCATCAGAAGATGTCCGATCATTTCCAATCATTCTAATCAATAAACAGTATACTGCAGTATGATTAAATTATAGGTTTATTTTGTATCTATCCCCACTGTTGGTGGTTCAAGATCCCAGAATTGGTTGAACATCTCCACTTTTGAAAGTCAAAAACATTAAATACATAGAATCACATAGAAATCATATAGTATACAATTATACAATCTGTATATCAAATATTTTTTCCCTTGAAATACAATAACTACAATAATTGACAATAATCATGCCTCACCCACTCTTGCTACTCAAAAAAACAAAAACTTAATCTTCCCATCTTCCCATCTTCCCACGGTGCTGACGCTGAGCGCCACTGCCAGCCTTGGCCTTCTCGCCACCTGCGGCAGCGCCGCCGGCAGGGGCTGCAGGCTTGCGGACTGCCTGGCAAGGCAGGCGGAAATCATGGCATCCCAGGTATTCTAACCATGTTTCATACATTTTTACTGGGGATGTATTTTTATATGCCCAACCAATGATGAGATGTACTGGTGATCAAAATGGGGATACCTCCATTTAACATATGATATAATGGGGATATAGTGGGGATTGCATGGGATTTGTTGAATCAGAATGGGATTGGCGATCAATCAGATCATTGGAGTCCACGGGAAGCCCAGACTAAGTCCTCCAAAACTGGCTGGGTTAACCCGCCATGAGCACTAGCACTGGAATGCGCGTCCAAGTAGCTATCGTTCATTTTCGTTCAGTTCTGCACTGTGGACTGATGGAAATGGAGGAAATTCATCACTGGGGTCTTTGAGACTTGAAGAGATTTAAAGAGGATGGCAGATATTGCCGGACTTCATGCCTTCAGCCCCCTGTAAAATATTCAGCGTCTTGTTTGGTGGTCTGACAATGAAATCATTGAAACACACTGACCATTAATTTGGTCGTTGGATTTCACATACGATTATAATCGATTATAATTACCTTCCATTGAATGCCAATGACATCATTCCAATATCTCTATGTCCATGACAGAATCTGCTCGTGGGAAAATGGCCCGACAGAATGGCCCGACAGACCTCTGCGTACTCCAAGAAGCGCTCGACCTTGGCAACAAGCTGGCAACTGCTGGGATACGCCGAATAAATCTCAAGAGATTCAGAGAACCTCCCAAGTAGCAAAAAGGACAAAAACATACAAACAGTATTATCAGTGACAATCTCGGAACGACTAAGACTGCAGTATGATGAAACACTTCCTGTTGAGCCCTGTTGCTGAAGGAATGGTCATACGTCGTACCAACTGTCTTAGCAAATGCTGACACGTGTGCAGGTCCTGCAAGGCCTTATCGTCCTGGAGAGTCCTGGATTTGTGTTCACACCTCGTCCCATCTTGTCCCCAGGTCTGTTGGCGCCCCCGCATGCTTGCCATCTGCGGATTTGTTGAGGATCACCTGGCAGTGGAAGTCCATCAAGTCCTTTAAGTCCTTCAAGTCCTTCAAGTCCTTTAATCCCAAAAAGCCATGAAAATAAACAGTAGCTGAAATGGAGGACTCCACCTGATTTGATTTTTAGTGGGGGAGAGGCCAGTACCTCCTCGGCCAGCTTGCGGGTGTGCGCATCGATGTCGTTGTAGCGGGGCAATCCTGGAATTCAGCGCCACGGCTGGCGTCTGATCCAATGGATTCTGGTGGTCGACAATTCATGGATTATATCAATGGTATGGTATAAATGTGTAATAACTTAACAATATCAACAATATTCTAATGTGAATTCCACCAAAATTCCATCTAGTTGAAGGATTCAGACGAGGTCTTTAAAACAAAGTGCGAGGAAATTGCTGCCGGTTGAGTATTCTCTGGTGACCTTGGTAGTTGCGACTTTTGAACTCTTTTGGAATACCGCATGAGGAATAAGAATGATCTGGAGATCCTCATGACTCATGGAAAAATCCAAAATCCACACACAGGCCTCCAGGATTGACGATGGACATGTTGAGGCCCTTGGGAACAGCATGGTACAGGAAGACGCTGTGCATGGCGTCTCGCAGGGAGTTGAGGCCACGGAAAGAGNCCAGGATTGACGATGGACATGTTGAGGCCCTTGGGAACAGCATGGTACAGGAAGACGCTGTGCATGGCGTCTCGCAGGGAGTTGAGGCCACGGAAAGAGAAGGACAAGTTGCTCAAGCCGCCTGAGAAGGAAACGCAAGGGCAAGTGCGCTTGATTTCTGCAACT
>BGPT01000821.1:60838-118769 GCA_003297045.1 Symbiodinium sp. clade C Y103 | reverse complement strand
CATGCACAACTCGGCCTGCTTGAGGAACTCCTCCTCACCTGGCTTGAGCGAGATGGAGTTGACGATGCATTTGCCCTGGACGCACTTCAAGCCTTCCTCCACGACATGCCACTTTGACGAGTCAATCATGAAAGGCAACTTGGCCACAGTGGGCTCTGTGACGCAGAGCTTCATGAACTTGCTCATNACGACATGCCACTTTGACGAGTCAATCATGAAAGGCAACTTGGCCACAGTGGGCTCTGTGACGCAGAGCTTCATGAACTTGCTCATTGCAGACTGGCCGTCGATGAGGTCGGAATCGAAGTTGAAGTCCAAAATGTCAGCCTTCTTCTCGCACTGAGCAATGCAAACCTCCATTGCCTCATCCCACTTGTANGTTGAAGTCCAAAATGTCAGCCTTCTTCTCGCACTGAGCAATGCAAACCTCCATTGCCTCATCCCACTTGTAAGCATCTACCAACTTCTTGAACTTGGCAGATCCCATGAGATTGCAGCGTTCTCCGACCCATTGGAAGCCTGTCTCTTTGTTCACAGTGCATGGCTCAAGACCAGAGAGCATCATCTCAGGGTACTTGGGCAAGTCAGGCAGCTTGCGGACAGGGCAGTTCTCAACCTTCTTGCACACAGCTGCGATGTGAGATGGGAAAGTGCCGCAGCATCCACCCACGNAAGTAGTTGATGACCTCAGTGGGAGTAGGAGTCTTGCCCTCAATGATTTTCTGGGAGATCTTCTGCGTGTCCTGTGGGCCTTCAACACGGCAAGGGTCCTCCCGAGCACAACCAGGCTTGGGTTTGATGTGCTCCACCTCGCACTTGACCTCGCATTTCTGCGACCTGATCAGGATTTGAGGTACAATGGTGCAGGGATACGCATATGCTGCTTAATGTGGTACCAGTGTCAGTCATGACTTGAAAAGAATGCTAAGCTCTTGAAACCAGGCCAAAAGTCTTATCGCTTCTCATTGAAGATCTTCTTGATTCATTTTTAGATAGCAAATCATATCTTCATCTCTTGGAAACATCGCAATCACCACAATCAGGCCCACCGGACCTGAGGGATGCGAGCTGTTGCTCAGATGTGCTGGGCTTAAAGAGCTTCATCTGATGCGACGCTGGTTTTGACCACGTTGGACCTCTTTGCATGTCTACAATCTATATATTGTGTGTTTATATGTTTGGTATATTTTGGTATATTTTTGTATATTGTGAGAATATGGCTGATATGACCCAAAAAAACATGGTGACCGACTTGGTTTACCCAGCAAGTGTTGCTGAAACGTGGCAAAAAAAGGTTGAAAAAACTTCGGGTCCAGCCTACCCAAGTCAAGTTGATGATGTTTAGCTCAGGAAACCACCATGCCACTGTTGCTTGTACATGTAAATCCTATAGCAGTTGCGGGATTGGTTATGAACATGATACGACTGTTCCTGTATGTTCCTGTGCTTTCGTCCATTGCTTTTGACCCTCCGTCCTTCCACTGCCCGGACTTCCCTCAGTCAAACCTACTCAAACATCAAGAGTCCTCAGAAGCACCTACCAAGGAAGCAATCCCATCATGTCACATCCCGGACCGCAACTCCGTGCCTTACTTTACGAGAATAGGAAGACTTTGTTAACCTGATTTCGCTCCTGCAAATGATCTTAACGATCTGGTCAGTCACAAAAGGACTCCACGACTTAAACCCCCAGCTCACTAAGGGACGAAATTTGAAGCCTAGTAATCGTTGAATCCCGGTTCTTGCGCCCTTCATATGTTCAAAAGTAAATCAAGTAGATGCATCAGTCAGAGGTCTAAAGCGGAGCCAAGCAATCCAATGAAGATCAATCAATCAGTCTTTTGCGGCCAGAGCAAGTATGAGACCTACAAAAATGATATGTCTTATGGTTTCCATGTGATTCCATGATGGTTTCAGAAGGCCGGAGCTGATGGCTTAAAACTCTGCAGTTACCCGGTGACCCGGTCCTCGCACGAGGGTCCGGATATCGCTCGTGAGAGTATGGGAAAGCAGATTTGCTGTTTTTGGCCTTGGCGCAGGGGTGGCAGGCCGCCAGTTGCCGGTCATGGGGCAGCTGCTCAAACTTCTCATAGTGACCCGCTTCAGGCTTCCGTTTTACAGATGTCAAGCATTTTGGTTGCAAGGGTATTCATGTTTACAAGGGGAATGATAGCTTATCTGATCTAAAAGATCATCAATACATCTAGAATTGGATTCGACACACGAAAGAGACTGTTGACTGGGACGCCCCACAGCTGGTGCGAGTGAGAAACCACAAAAATTGAGCCGGGAGCGATGCACAACAAAATTGCCAATCCAAATAGCTCTCAAATGCCCTGGGCCCTGAGTCATGGAAATATGGAAATAGCATATCACTCAAAAGTTTGAAGGCTGCTGAAGTTTTGTCTGATACAGCGAAAATCAAAATGACCCAGGAATCCAAAGCAGGATATGCGGCTATGCAGGATACTCAGCAGTGAGCTCAATCTACCCGGTCTCATGCGTCTCAAGATCCTTGGATTGGAGGTGCTTTCGATACCATCCAAGACTCTCTGGTTTGTGGTTCCAACCCCCTGAAAATCATCCAGATCATGCCCAGTAGGGATGAATCCAAAAGAAAAGTTTGAAACCACCAGCTATCCCAGCAATCTCAAGAATCCGCAAACTTTTTCACGACTCTTCCCTTCGATTCGACGCGGAATCGCTCCATGCCCTCAAGTGCGAGGGCCAAAACCGTTGGTCATCGGCGCGCTCCTTGAGCGAAGACTGGCACCGATTGCCAAAATACGACGCTGGGATGTATCAAAGTGGGTGGTTGCATCATGTATCCAAGTCTAAGGTGGTAAACCCAATTATCGATTCTACTAGTAGAAATATTGTCCCATCCTATCCCCAATAAGATGAATGGTTGATAAGGCCACAAACCATCCCCAAATGATAGGTTTATCAGTTTATCACTGAGCTTACAACAATTCGATTTCTTCCATCTCCCATCCCAACTGATCTCTCGGCCAAGTCACTCAGGTCGTTGGGGCGCGGCCCCCCACACGGCAGTGGCCTTGAGCTACGAACAGCCCTACAAACAGGCGTTGCGTCAGGGGGTTGTGTCCGGTGAAGCAATCAAGTCGTTCAAGTTGCAGTATCTATATTCAAAATTAGTCATTTAAATTTATCTCATTCTATCTTATTTTCAATCATGTTGCCTCATCCGAAGCTTTGCAAATGACCTGAAACTCCTGCAACATTCTCACTTGGTTCTGTTGGTTGCATGGTGGAAGGTCGTTTTGCCTCTGATATCCGCTAAGGCCAGGGCTTCAACCCAGGGGGACCTCAGGGGCAACAATCCCACGTGGAAGGGTGTATAATTCTGACATCACCCAGTGAAGCCTCTGAGTGTCACACTGCTGTGGGGCGGAAAATGCCTGATCAGTCACCAATGGATCATCAGAATGGCTGTAATTTCAGGCTGGGGCCTACGGTTGGTTTAAACGGTTTAAACATGTTTTTGTTTACACGATCTTTAAACCAAAAATGTTTAAACCAATCCAGGGTAGTAGGGGACCCCAGTGAAATCGTTTAAACATGTTTAAACGTGTGAAACAATTTCCAAAAGATTATAAAAGATAATATATGGGTCCAACCGTATGAGATCATGTGCGATCATGCGCGCATTGAATTCGTTTAAACAAACGAAATTCAAGAGATAGTGACCAACGGCATGAGATCATGTGCACTTGCGCACTGAGAAATACAAATCTGCTACTATTGACATCGCCCCGGTGCTTCTTTCTCGCTCACCCGTTCTCATTGCTCAAATCACTCATTTGGGACATGTTCAAACAGCCACACAACATATATGTTTAACAGTTTAAACGTCTTGGGGGACATGGCTCTAGTCTAGACGTGTTTAAACGGCTTGAAGTTTAAACAGTTTACTGTTTAAACCTGTTTGGGCCGACTCTGGCTGTAATTTTGAGTGGTTGGCATCTCCAGCCTGACCCGGCAGAATGTTCTGCGTCTGCGCAAAGTGCGCCTCGCGCGGTGCGAAACAGCGGCGTTCGCATATGCAGGAGGTTCAATATGCCTTAGATGATCTTGGATGTTATTTGAATAATAGCAACAAATGTATCTTAATGGTACTGGAAGTATCTTGTGTTTACCATCCCTATGTAGATGATCTTTGTGTGGGACTTTCACCTGCATGATTTTTCTATGACTTGACCATCTTTGAACGGGTTGGCCAGTGGTCAAAAACGGGTCGTTTGATCTCCACCACAGGGGCCACATTGGTCACAAGAATCAGGGAAATCTGAATCTTTCGGTATGAGGAAAAAAGTATTCTCTCGCAAGTGAAAGAATGAACCTTTTGAAGTTTCAGTTGGTAAATCATCCAAACATATCCAAACATGGGGAATGGTGAATTGCCATCTTTGTTTCGCAGAGGGCAACCAGTTTTTCTTCCAAACATGGGAATTTTGGTTCCAAACAGGCGCCTGCTGGTATTGTTGCGGCGACGCTGGCTGTTGCCCTGCAGCCCTGCAGCAATGTTTAGTTCCCTCGAGATGTGCTGTGCGACTCCAAAAAGAGTGCCACTGATATCAAATGATATCAATAACTGGGGCTTGTCTGAAAATGGTGAATCCCAAGAATTTTACGGTTGATCAGCATTTTCGACATGAAAACTACCATCATTTTCCATTCCACCCAAGTATGATCATAGCCCTGGGACATCCTGTTCATCCACCCAACTGATTGATGCTGTTTGTTGGGTCCCTGGCTGCGCCGTGCCGGGCCTAAGGTCGAGAAGTCACGAATCCAACTGACATAAAAATCATGGATATCCATGGATCATCATGGATCAACTATATTAATCCATGATGGATATCTGTCAAAAATCGAATATCCTCAGATTCATTCCACCTGGTGGATTGCCAGGGTCCCAAAGTATGGAATGTGCCGCTTTTGCATTCCTTCGCATCCGAAAATGCGCCAGGGCGCAGTGACACAATGTCCAGATAATATGTCTCCAGCACTTGACCCTTTGATCATCACAGTCTCTCGGCAGCCCCAACGGACAGTAGGAGTTTGCAGAGGTGTAGAAGCGATATTCCGGGTCCTGCCGTTGGACCAAAATGGCCAAAGCAGAGTCGAGACCGGCCCAAGATGGGGCAAGTTTACGATCAAGAGCTTCGAAAATCTTTGAAATATGAAATGGCAAAAAAGGGAATGATTAATTAATTATTGAGTATAGTTCATTACAGTTAATAGTGAATGAACCTGGAGCAAATACAGATCCACAACTATAGCTGTGTCCCTTTTGTTCCACTCAGTTCCCCAGGCATCCAACTGGATCAGTCCTTGAGATCAATACAGGGAGCGGAAGAGGAGATGTCCGTCCTGCCACATCTAACCACATCATGACACATCTGTTCACTATTCCTCCGCACTCAGCTGCAAAGCCAAGTTCACTGCTGGGGTCTGCTCGCTAGAAGCTCCTTTCGATAAGTTCCATTGATTCAAATTGTGTAATTACATCGGGAAATTTAAAATATATTATGTATAATACAAATCATATTCACCACCCCTGCAAGGCTTCAACTGCCGGTCCCTTTTATTCTCATGAAGATGCTGAGGTAGTAGGATTGGAGGCTGTTGGCCTGCCACATCGCGACATGCGCCGACATGAAAACACAGATCTCCATCATTGGTCGCTGGGTGGCTGGGTCAAAAAGCGGCTGAAGTGAAGACCTATGGAGGAAGATGTTTTTTAAGAAAAGGATGTTTGCACGAAGGAAAATGTAATTTGCATATTGGAAAAATGTACAGCAAATGTGTCAGGTTTTAACCCACCTCAAAAAAATCATGGGTTCACAGACTAGGTCGATTTTGCTGCTTCTCTCATCTATTCTCATCTCAGATTCCCGCAGTTTTTGGGAGGGTTCACTCGGTTCACTTCCCCAAACAGATTTGATACTGGCTGGTGAATTAATAGGATTTCCACTTCATAGATTTTGATACTCCCAACTCCCAACTCCCAAAAGGGTATAGTATAACCGCCCAACGAATCATCAACCAACGGGGGTTGAAACAAACCAGATCTTCACCGAGACCATTTTCTGTGCACCTCCATCTTGAGCGTCCCCTCCACATGCTGCCCAGCATTGACGGCTAAGGGAACCTCCAGGAGGAAGCGAATCTGGTACCTGGGCTTTGCGCTGGAGGTTTTCCTTGGATGTTCCGGGAATAACTCGATGACTCGGGAGTTCCGCTAAGCATTGAAATCACAATGATATTATGAAAAGGTCACCTTTTTGGCGATTTTAATTGGGTTCATGAGTCTTCAACACTCAAAGGATCTCAGAGGTGATGTCCAAAACCTGGCTCCCAGAGAGATTTGCACCAAGCTGCCAGTGGGTCCCAGAACACCATGGGGCTGTGGAGAGGACCACCGTCTGGTTGCTGCCCTCAAAATAGGCATCAAACCATCCCGCGAGTCCATGCACCTGTTGGCAGACTCGTCACTGAGTAGTAAGTAGTTCTCCCCGATTGATACTGCGTTGATTTTCAGGGCGACTTGACTGGAGTCAGAGTTTTCTACTTGCTTGTTTCTCTTAAAGGTTGCACATCAACCTGTTCATTGTCATGAAGAAAGATGGAACCTCCTACTCTACACCAAGTCTGACTCGCAGCGTCTTGCTCTATATACACTTGGGCTTTGCCCTCAATATCACGTTTCTGGATGTTCCATGATACATCCCCAAATCCCTGTCATTCAAATAAATATGACCACCAATTTCCTGCACAAGCATTGCCTGCCACTGTCTGTATGGTATGATATCCGTTTCCAATCTGTGTGTCTCACCAAGCATGGCTGTGAGATTTCGAAGTCGAATGGAATCTCAATCCTTGGCTGATTGGGCTGATTCAAGTGAATCTCCAAACGAAACTGTGGGTTTACCATGTTTGATTTTCGAAACACGGGGATTTCAGGGATGGTCTTGGAAAAAACATTTAAGCATACTATAGTCTACTTCATGTTTCTTTTTTGCCGTGTTTATGCCAGTTATGCAGGGATGTCTTCAATTGTTTTCCCTCCAAGCGATGGATCAGCGCAGCTGTCACCTAGGCTGCCAACTTTTGCAGCGACTCCACCGAGATGGTCATGAAATTGAACCTGGCTGCTGATGGCTGATGGCTGCTGATCAGTGAAGCTATATAGGCTATAACCATAATCATAACTTACCCTCTGGTACATTAACATAGACCCTGGCATGAATTTGGGGTTGGAAGAATAGTGAAACCACTAAAAAATGGGGATTTTCAAGGTCTATCTTAACTCACCAGAGGGTAAATCTAATAGCTCGATTCTGCTCTATTCTTTACAACTGCTTTTGATGCCTTAGCATGTTTAAAATCTAGAAGCCTACGCCAAGAGGCTTCAAAAAAGTAAAACCGTTGCTCAAACGGGAAATCCCGAAATGTGCATTTGAAAACGTTTAAATATACAATATACATCTAAATGGGCAATTCATCTATCATTTTGGGGGAATTTCCGGCAAGCCACAGTTGATTACCAGATGGTATCAGTGGTGATAATATGGAGGATGGGTCTCTGAAAATGCGGCAAAAAGATGCAAAGAGATGTCCACGCACCTCGTTTCGATCGCTTTGGACACCAAGCACTCTGGATTGATGTAGTCCACAATGGGCTGTCTGAAATGCTCCCTGGCAGTTTGCACAAATCAAAAACAGATTCAACAACCATGGAGAGCAACACTTGATACACTTGTGCTTTTGAACCATACAAAATCATTTTGTTTGGATCCTCTTAGGGCAAACACAAGCTGCATCATGACCCAAAAGCAAGCCCGAGCGGCTTTGCACATCTTTGGACAGCCGCAGAAAGGTCAATGCCGTAGAAGTTGGTGTTTTTCCAAAATCCATTCCTGGGCCAAGCCATGATCAAAATGTCAGCCGGTTACCACCAGGATAAGGCATGATACGACATGAAAATCCTACAGCATCAATTGGGAATGTTATTTTAGACAATGCACTCACGATTGCAAACAGGGACCGTCGACAGTAGCCGAAGCTTAGCAACAGAGATATTTAGTCCTGGAAGTCGCATCCCTAGAACAAAAGGAACACACATTTTCCAGCGTCTGTTCCGCCCTTTGGCCACGGTGCTTGTTGGCTTGCTCCCAATGAAGCAAGGAGTCAGAGAAGGGCGCAACACCTGTGGGACAGTTTTGCATTGGATGCATTTTACTTGACAATTTGAAGCGCAAACTCATCCCGCACCGGACATGTGAGGAACATCTCAATTTGCCAAGGCTTGGGGTAGGGAAGCCTAAATTCAAATGGCCGCTGTGTTGTGACTTGGAGATTCAAAACTGAAGATTCATGAGCTTCCTATTTGACATGCCACGTCCGAGGATGCCAATGCTATAGAGTATACAGTAGAAATACTGATATTCATGTTCTAAACCATTTGACCTAACATCTTCGTGGAGCACATCTTGTAGTATCTTGATGTATCTTGTAGTCACTATCCAACTCCATCCAAACTCCAACTCCATCTCCCTCCAGGTGTCCACTAAAGTCAAAGTCTATGCCGCCAAGGTGCACAGGGTTCCCGCGTTCGGAAACATCTTCCCACCAGGCTTTAGGAAGCGATCGCGCGCGCAGAGGTAGCTTTCGATCATCCTGGAGGTGCACATGGCATGGCATGGCTAAGTCGTTGGATCATCACTGATGATTGGTGTGTCCATTGTTGCTATAGCTGAAATTTCTACCATGAAAGCCTGTTTGAACATATTGTTCACCCCTGCCCTTTGTGGTGGTTCGACTGAAAGATGGACTCACCAGAAATTGATTGCGGGATACCGTGCTCTTATGGATGACATTCACAGGACTAGTTTCACTCAGTTGCAGGATTCAAATTCCAAGCTCTGGTTTTGCTACCTTTTCACTTAGTTGTAGAATTCCCACTCCCAAAGTAGACCATCAAAATACATCAAAATCGTAAAATGGCGGATTCTTTTTGGGCACCCCCAATGGTCGTAGCTCGAAATCCATCCCCCCACGGCGACATTTCGGAAGTTCCTTTCGTTGAAGAGGAAGGTTCCGATCGGCTCGGAGACCAGGACATCCACCTGTCGTTGCAACGATGACAAAGGAAGTGCCAGCTAGTATCAAATCCCTCTAAAATCATAAACTCAAACTAGACGACGGTGTAAGGAAAGCAGGAGGGAGTAGACGAAAAGCGTTGGGAAGAGAAGATAGCAAGAAATCGTAGGATAATTGATGTTGATGAATGACGATGAATGAGAATGAACGAATGAACATGAATGATAAATGTTTCGATGAAAAGTCATGCATGAACGTGTCATGAATGAGAACTAGGTTCCTATATAGTGTTTAGTGCTTGTGCATTTGCAAGCGATGACGTTATCATGGCAAGTTTACAAACAGGATCTTTTACACAGAAGAACTGTTACACACAGACGCGTTTACACAGAGAAGTCTTTCGACGTAGATTTTTTTACACGCAGAAGTTTTTACACAGAAGAGTTTTCACACCAAGACGCGTTTACACAGAAGCATTTACACAGAAGAGTTTTAACACCCAAAACGTTTACACACTGGAGTTTTTCCGCAAAAGAGTTTTTACACCCAGAAGCCCTTACACACAGGAGCTTTGACACAGAAGCGCATTTACACACAGACACGTTTACACGGAGAAGTCTTTACACACAGAAGTTTTTACAGAGAAAAATTTTTATACCAAGACGTGTTGACACACACACACACGAAACTTACACTGAAGAGTGTTTACACACATACACGTTCACACAGAGACCTCACCAAGACACGTTTACACACAGGAGTTTTTACACGAAAAAACTATGACACAGAACAGTTTTTACACACAGACGCATTTACACAGAGAAATCCTTCCACTCAGAAGCTTTAAAACAGGCAGATAAGCTTTACACAGAACAGTTTTTACACACAGACGTGTCTACACAGACAAGTCTTTACAGACATAAGTTTTTTCACAGAAAAATTTTTATACCAGGACAGGGTTACAAACAGGAGTTTTTACACAGACGACCATTTACACAGAGACACGTCTACACAGAGAAGTCTCTACACACAGAAGTGTTTACACAGAAGAGTTTTTGTACCAAGACGCGTTTACACACAGGAGTTTTTACACAGAAGAGTTTTTACACAGACGCATTTACACCGAGAAGTCTTTGCATGCAGAAACTTTTACACACAGAAGCATCTACACAGAAGAGCTCTTACACCAAGAACGTTTACACACGGGAGTTTTTACACAGAATAGTTTTTACACCCAGAAGTCCTTACACACAGGAGCTTCGACACAGAAGAGCGTTTACACAGAGGCACGTTTACACAGAGAAGTCTTTACACACAGAAGCTTTTACACAGAAGTTTTTACACGGAAAAGCTTTTATACCAAACGCGTATACACACAGGAGCTTTTACACAGAAGACCTATAAAAACCTTTTACACGCAGAAGCTTTTACACATATGTTTCATAAGAGCGCTTACACACAGACGCGTTTACACAAAGAAACCTTTACACACAGAAACTTTTACACAGAAGCTTTGACACAGAAGAGCGTTTACACACAGGCAGAAGCTTTGACACAGAAGAGCGTTTACACACAGACGCGTTTACACAGAGGATATTTTACACGGAAAGGCTTTACACAGAAGAGCTTTTACACACAGACGTGTTGACATAGACAAGTCTTTACGCACAGAAGCTTTTACACACAAGCTTTACACGGAAGAGCTTTGACACCAAGGCGCGTTTACACACAGGAGCTTTTACACAGAAAAGCGCTTACACACAAACGCATTTACACAGAAGTTTTTACACACACACAGGAGCTTTTACACAGAACACCACAACGCGTTTACACACAGGAGCTTTTACACAGAAAAGCGCTTACACACAGAAGCGTTTACACAGAGAAGTCGCTACTCATAGAAGCTTTACGCAGAAGATCTGTTACATCGAGACGCGAAGACGCGTTTACCCACAGGAGCTTTACACAGAAGAGTGTTCACACACAGACACGTTACACAGGAAAGTTTTTTACACAGAAAAGCCTTTACACAGAGCAGCTTTCGCACTTCAAACCTCATTTTGTGCGAAAGGGTTACATCTGAGATTTCAAAATCGCAATTTTAGTTCAATTCCCCACCTGCCAGGTGAGGGTCACTAGATTTTATCAGAGTCCATCGCCCGCCTCCGACGGCTCCGCCGCTTCCGCCGCCTCGGCCTCCGCCTCCGCAGTGGGCACTGCCGGACCTCAACCACGAGCTCCAGATCCTAGTGGGCACTGTCGGACCAACCGCGACCTCCAGATTTGAGTGGGCACTGCCGGACCTTAACCGCCAGCCCCAGATCCCATGGGCACTGCCGGACCTCAACCGCGAGCCCCAGATCCCAGTGGGCACTGCCGGACCTCAACCGCGAGTCCCAAATCCCAGTGTGCACTGCCGGACCTCAACCGCGAGTTCCAGATTTCAGTGGGCACCGCCGGACCGAACCGCCATATAGAATGCCAGAAAGAATGTCAAAAGATATGCCAGATAGAATGCCAGAAAGAATGTCAAAGATATGCCAGATAGAATGCCCGACTAGATGCCAGATAGAATGTCAGAAAGAATGTCAGAAGATATGCCAGATAGAATGCCAGAAAGAATGTCAGAAGATATGCCAGATAGAATGCCAGAAAGAATGCCAGATAGAATGCCAGATAGAATGCCAGAAAGAAAGCCAGAAAGAATGTCAGATAGAATGCCAGAAAGAATGTCAGATAGAATGTCAGAACATATGTCAGATAGAATGTCAGAGCATATGTCAGAGAAAATGTCAGATAGAATGCCAAGAGGNGACAACTCTGATGAAATCTAGAGACCGAAGGTCTCTAGATTTCATCAGAGTTGTCCTCTCCTCCTCTTCCCTGCCAGAAAGTTTTGCCAGAAAGAATGTTAAAATCTGTATCACGCTATTTGCCAAATAAAGTATCATGGTGGGGATCACACGAAGAAAGTAATTTTTGCAGTTCGCCCTTCATTTTGTGCGAAAGGGTTGCATGTGACATTGCAAAATCACAATTTTACCTCAATTTTTGCACTTCGACCCTCATTTTGTGCGAAAAGGTTACGCGTTCGCACTCGAAATACGCATGTCACCACACGTTTGGCACATTTTTGCAAACGACACCTTGAAATCGCAATTTTACTTCCGTTTTTGCGCATCGAACCTCATTTCGTGCGAAAGGGTTGCGCTTCGCAATCCTGCATTTGGCTGCCCTGCCGCCTTAAGAGAGAATTTAGAAGAACTTGATAGGTACGGGTTTTACTCGTGAGTGTTAACTCTTGAGTGTTTACGCCTGAGTAACTAAAAACTCCTGACTATGAACTCCTGAATATTAACTCCTGGGTAGATGATGTTGATGATGTAGATGATGTATATGATTTGTAAGAGATGTATGTGATGTAGATGTGGATCGGATGATGTGGATGATGTAGATGATGTGTATGAGATGTATGTGATGTAGATGTGGATGGGATGATGTGGATGATGTAGATGATGTTGATGATGTTGATGATGTAGATGAAGTTGATGTAGATTTGTAAGAGATGTATGTGATGTAGATGTAGATGGGATGATGTTGATGATGTAGATGATGTATCTGATTTGTATGAGATGTATGTGACGTAGACGAAGTTGATGTAGATGATGTGGGAGAATTAAATAAAGTAGTGGATGTGATGTAGATGAATTTTGTAGCTGCTCTTTGGGAAAAACCCTTCGCAGGAGCTTTCGCGAAAAAAGATCCATGCAAAGCCACGCGGCAGTAGGTGATGCCAATAACTTCACTAGTTCCTCGATCAACGTCTCCTTCGCCTTCTGGTTCGGTTCTTTTGTTTTTACATTTTTACCAACATTCCGACTGAACTTCCTAATCCAATCTTTTGTTTTGGCTCCACTTCTTCCGCATCCAATCTTCACCGCGTACACCCAGAACTGCTTGCACTGCACCGAAAAAAATTCTCCTTGACGGGAAGACGCAAAGCCTTTGACAGCTCCCGTACATACTGCACCTTGCTCGCAGACTGGCAAAGATTCAACCCCGCTGCTCCGCAAAGAGCCTGTAGCTCGTCATTTCTCTTGGCCTCAAGCTATACCTCCAACCAGTTGTCTGCCTCAAAGGTGACACCTTCCCAGAGCTGCTGCAGAATCTGCTCTGCCGACCTCTGCAGTGTGGCAGAGCTAGACCAACCAGCCGTAGGTGATGCCAATAACTCCAACAGTTCCTCGACCAACCTCTCCTTGCCTTTTTTCCGATTTGTCTTTGATATCTATACCAACCTTGCCACAGAACCTCCAAATCCACTCTGAATTTTTGGCGCACAACTTCTTCCGCATCCACTCTTCACCGCGTACACGCAGATCCTTGCACTGGACCAAAAAAATTCTTGTCGGAAACACATAGCCTTTGACAGCTCCCGCACATTTACTGCACCTTGCGCGCAGATTGGCAAATACTCAAATCCGCTGCTCCGCAAAGAGCCTGAAGCTCAGCGTTTGTCTTGGCCTCGAGCTCTTCCTCGAGCCAGTTGTCTGCCTCAAAGATGACACCTTCCCGGAGCTGCTGCAGAATCTGCTCTGCCGACCTCTGTGGTGCGGCAGAGCTAGACGACCCAGCCTCGCAACATTCGACCCAAGCAAAACAAACAAAACCAGTTTTTGAAACAAAGGCAAACCAACCACTCCCCGCCTCGCGGTACCCTGCCCTAACCGCCGGCAGCTGAGTGACCCGCCGAGATTGGATTATGGATTATTCAGACTATATATTTTCAAGTTATTTAGCTAGTTTTGACATGATCGTCCAGTTGGGTACGAGTCATGTGGATGCTTAATCCAAAAAATATCATGTAATGAAGTATTTAGTTTGTTGGGTGATCAATTGCAAACAATGAATCAATGAATCCAATCTCGGCAAGGTTGGACCAGCCCTTCGACTACCATTTTTTGTTCTTGTTGTTTTTGTTTTTCGTGCATGAATTGACAAACACGGTTGCTCGTACAATATACGGGTAAATCCGGTAAATGTAGCAGTAAAATGACTTATCTAGCCCGATTGTGGGCACCAGTAGTACCGCACAAGGCGGGTGGCGGAAGTTTCAAAGATAGGAAACCTATAGGAGAAGCTGGTTGTTGTGAAACTCGGATGGCAGAGCGAACCCACTGATGGACCGACAAGGCGACAAGTGGTTGGAGGCAGCCCAGTGTAGTTGTAGTTGTAGTTGAAGCTGTAGTTGTAGCGCTGTGTAGTTGTAGCTGTAGCTGTAGTTGTCATGTAGTTGTAGTGGTAGTTGTAGTTGTAGTAGCTCTAGTTGTAGCTGTCATGGAGTTGTAGCTGTACTTGTAGTTGTGCTTGTAAAAGTAGTTGTCTTGCAGTTGTAGTTGTAGTCGTAGTGCAGTGTAATGTAGTGGTAGTTGTAGTTGTAGTTGCCATGTAGTTGTCATTGTAGTTGTAGATGTGCTTGTAATGAAAGTTGTCATGTAATTGTAGTTGTAGTTGTAGCTGTAGTTGTACTTGTAGTAGTCGTAATTGAAATTGTATGTGTAGCTCTAGTATTCTGAGTTGTAGCTGTTGTAGTTGTAGCAGTTGTAGTTGTAGTGTGCTGTAGTGTCGTATAGTGTAGTGTAGTATAGTTTAGTCCACTAGTAGTATAGTTTAGTGTAATGTAACGTTTCGAAACGAAGCAATTCTGCGAGACTTCCTCAATTTTCGAATTTGGTAACATTAAAAACGATGCAATTCTGCGAGGCTTCGTCCACAAATGACAAGTCGAATGCGCAGGTGGCGGCCTCGCACCCATGCGTTTTGCGATCTTTCCATGCCATGTCTCTAAAGTACTGCGATCATTTAATGTGTCTGTGTGTCTGTGTGTCTGTGTGTCTGTCTGTGTGTCTGTGTGTCTGTCTGTCTGTCTGGCTGTCTGTCTGTCTGGCTGTCTGTCTGTCTGTCTGGCTGTCTGGCTGTCTGTCTGTCTCTGTCTCTGTCTCTGTCTGTGTCTGTGTCTGTCTCTGTCTCTGTCTGTGTCTGTGTCTGTGTCTCTGTCTGTCTGTCTGTCTGTCTCTGTCTCTGTCTCTGTCTCTGTCTCTGTCTGTCTGTCTGTCTGCCTGTGCGTGTGACAATGCTGTGTGTAACAGCGTTGTGTGTGACAATGATGAGGAGGAGGCGATGAGGAGGCGGGGGAGGAAGCGGCGCATGGTTGCAGAGCGGAAAAACAAGAACCCCACACAATGATGTGCGGAAAGACAAATCGGACACATTTCAGACCAGTAACAGCCTTCAGGATCCTTTCGCGTCAGCTCGGCTGGCGTTTGCATCAAATGTTTTGGATGAAATCCTCCAACAATTGAAGGGGAATGCCATAAACCTACCATGACTGAGAGCCAATCCATTAAAATTTGACATTTTGGGGATGGTTTATTAGGGTTACCACGTTTTCATGATTGGGGGGCCATAAAAAAGTGCGGGGATGTAGCGTTATTCAATATGAGGGGAAGGGGTTACTGTATTGGGTTGGAACTCTGAGTTCTTTCTACTTTGGGGTTGCACTGCCAGCCATTCAGTTGATCTCAAAAGTTCGTCTCCATCCATCCATCCAGATGCCCCACAGTGTCAGCCGCGGCACGCGAAACAACCACGCTCCGATCACCAACAGTACCGCGGCGGCGACCGCAATCAGAACCCACATGGTGCTAGCGGCCGCCAGATCTGAGCCAAGATCGCTGCTAGGAGCTGGATACCGGGCTATCCATCCATCCATCCATCCAGATGCCCCACAGTGTCAGCCGCGGCACGACCAACAACCACCTCCACGCGATCGCTCCGATCACCACTAGTACCGCGGCGACCGCGATCACAACGGTCAGGGCCGACATGGTGCAAGAGATAATGGCCGCAACTCTCGGGCTGTATCTTGGTTAACCCTGCTTGAAAGGGGGCATTTCGCTAGAGCGTGACCCAAGTCAAGCAGCACCTGCAGCAAGCGGCGCAGTCGGCCACCAAGCTCCTGCCAACTGCCGGAGCTCCAAACGAGTGACTGTTTTGATCTTATTCGGCGCCGGCTCCTGATAATTTCAAACAGAATGTGGTTCTTCAAATCGTCTCGGCTGTCTACCAATTGGCCCATGGCCCATAGATGACAAAACAGAAACTGCTTCAGTCTGAAACGTTTCGTCTGAAACGTTTCAATGACAAAAAGGATGAGATCGCTTGGGTCTCTTCCTGGTAATCTATTCTACTGACACGGTTTATGTCATGCCTGCTTCAAAGGGGTTCTTGCCATTGCAGCTATACAGAAACAACTTCTACACTAAGAACTGTTTACAAACAATAGTTTTTACACAGAAGAAATTTACAGAAAAGCCTTTACAAACCCAAGCTTTTACACGGACAGCTTTTACACAAGGAAGATTTTACACAGAAAAGTTTTTTCACAGCGACGCGTTTACACACACGAACTTTTACACAGAAGAGCGTTAACACCAGGCACACGTTTGCACACAGGAACTTTGACACAGAAGATCGTTTAAACTCATACACGTTTACACAGAGAACTCCTTACACACAGAAACAAAAACTTTTACACAGAAGAGCTTTTATACCCAGATGCGTCTACACACACACAAGCTTTGCACAGAACAGCATTTACACACATACACGCCCACACAGAGACCTCACCAAGACACGTTTACACACAGTAGCTTTAACACGAAAAAGCTGTGACAACAGCTTTTACACACAGACGCATTTACACAGAGAAGTCTTTCCACGCAAAAGCTTTAAAACACGCAGAAAAGCTTTACACAGAACAGCTTTTACACACAGACGTGTCTACACAGACAAGTCTTTACACACAGAAGCTTTTACACAGAAAAAGACTCACAGCAGGACAAGTTTACAAACAGGAGCTTTTACACAGAAGAACATTTACACACAGACAAGCTTTTACACAGAAAAAACTTTTACACCAGGACAAGTTTACAAACAGGAGCTTTTACACAGAAGACCATTTACACACAGACCCGTCTACACAGAGAAGTCTTCACACACAGAAGCTTTGACACACAGAAGCTTTTACACACAGAAGAGCTTTTACACACAGACGCGTTTACACACAGGAGCTTTTACACAGAAGAGCGTTTACACACAGAAGCTTTTACACAGAAGAGCTTTTACACACAGACGCGTTTACACAAGAAGCTTTTACACAGAAGAGCGTTTACACACAGGATCTTTTACACAGAGAAGCCTTTACGCGCAGAAGGTTTTACACACAGAAGCTTTTACACAGAAAAGGTTTTACACACAGACGCGTTTACACACAGGAACTTTACACTGACAGAAGAGCGTTTACACGCAGAAGCTTTTACACAGAAGAGCTTTAACACCAAGACGCGTTTACACACAGGAGCATTTACACAGAAGAGCTTTTACACCAAGAACGATTACAAACAGGAGCTTTTACACAGAAGAGCTTTTACACCCAGAAGCCCTTACACACAGGAGTTTTGACACAGAAGAGCGTTTACACACAGACACGTTTACACAAGAAGTCTTTACACACAGAAGCTTTTACACATAGGAGCTTTTACACGGAAAAGATTTTATAAGCTTTTACACAGAAAAAACTTTTACACCAGGACAAGTTTACAAACAGGAGCTTTTACACAGAAGACCATTTACACACAGACCCGTCTACACAGAGAAGCCTTCACACACAGAAGCTTTTACACAGAAGAGCTTTTGTACGAAGACGCGTTTACACACAGGAGCTTTGACACAGAAGAGCGTTTACACACAGACACGTTTACACAAGAAGCCTTTACACACAGAAGCTTTTACACACAGAAGCTTTTACACGGACAAGCCTTTAAACAAAAACGCGTTTTCACACAGGAGCTGTTACACAGAAGACCTTTTACACACAGAAGCTTTTACACAAAAGAGCGCTTACACACAGACGCGTTTACACACACGACCTTTTTACACAGAAAAGCGTTTACACCAGGACACGTTTACACAGAAGAACTTTGACGCAGAAGATCGTTTACGCCTACGCACATACACGTTTACACAGACTCTTTACACACAGAAACTTTTACACAGAAGATCTTTTCTACCCAGACGCGGACATGTCTACACAAGGGCTTTTACACAGAAAAGCTTTGAACAACAATTTTACCTCATTTTTTGCACTTCGACCATGATTTTGTGCGAAAGGGTTGCGTCTGAGATTGGGCAACGCACTTCGACCCTCATTTTGTGCGAAAGGGTTGTACCTGAGATTGCAAAATGCAATTTTACCTCAATTTCGGCACTATATTGGTTTACAATTTGACATGCCATTCTGTCCGGTGATGACGATGACAATGGTACTGGTGACGATGATGTTGATGATGATGATGAAGAAGAAGAAGACGACGCGGGCGGTGATGCTGAATTATTTCCATCCGTCAAGCTGTCGATGCTCAGCCCAAGACCAAGGTTTACAGCAACAGCGAGAGTTATGTTCATGGAGTCCCATGAGCACATCCTGAATTACATGAGATTGGGTTAGTTTCTATACTTTGTGGTGGAAAGGCTATGCATTTGAGGCGGGGACCGTCCCATCTTTCCGTTTGTGCCACTCAATGCCCTCACAAGTAATAACTATAGTTTCATTCGCGCTTTGACACATTTTTGTCAGCCGGTTTTCAGCAGCCTGTAGATGAAAGACTGCTTGTAGCCTTCAATGTATAGCTAACACCACAACCACATGCAACGAAATCGACCCCAAATATAACGAAATCTCCTTAATCGCAATTTTACGTCAGTTTTTGCACGCCGAACCTCATTTCGTTTCGCAATCCTGCATTTGGCTGCCCTGCCGCCTTCAGAGAAAATCTTAAAAGAACTTGAGAAGTAGGAGTTTTTGGTAGGAGTTTTACTCCTGAGTCTTAACTCCTGAGTATTAACTCCTGAGTATTAACTCCTGAGTATTAGCTCCTAAGTAGATGATGTAGATGATGTTGATTTGTAAGAGATGTATGTGATGTAGATGTGGATGAGATGATGTTGATGATGTAGATGATATATATGATTTGTATGAGATGTATGTGATGATGATGTGAGTAGGAGATGTTATGTGATGTAGATGTAGATGTTGATGATGTAGATGATGTATATGAGTTGTAAGAGACGTATGTGATGTAGATGTAGATGAGATGATGTTGATGATGTAGATGATGTAGATGATGTATATGATTTGTATGAGATGTATGTGGTGATGATGTAAGTAGGAGATGTTATGTAGATGGATTTGGTAGCTGTTCTTTGGGACAAACCCTTCGCAGGAGCTTCCGGGAAATAAAAACATCAAATCTAAAACGAAATATATGACTGTGGGTCAAAACCGTGTAGTTATAGTCTCAAAAACAAAACAGTTTGCAAGAATGGATGTCCGTTCCCCCCAAAGATGGTATCATAGGTTTGGAATGGTTTGGATACATCCCAAAGATTCTAATTGAAATGATCAGCGACACAATAATGTATCCCCAGAAACATTCTACAATTCGAGTTTCCTTATAGAATCCGTAAGAATCGACATCCTCAATAGGTCCAAAACAATCAGGCAAATGACGTTTGAATCAAGCCTTCCCATCCAGCTCCGCGGCTGTGATGGTTTCAACTGGTCGGTTGATCACCTGTAACTCACTCGCCGTCACTGAAGGTTGGGAGGACATGGTCAAGTGATTGGGTAACTCTTAAGATTGGATAGATATGGCTAGCTGGATATGGATAGAGAATCATGATCAATACTGTAATGGATGATCAATTTACTGGGGATATAAATAGATAAGGATGCTATACTCACTCTGACTCACTTGCAGCGGGTTCGTCATCCGAGCCGAGTTGGGTGCTACACATCTGTGTTCATCGGTAATTCACGGGATTCCCACAGCCAAGCAAAGCCAAGGAATTCTTCCCCCCAGTGACAAACAACCCGAGAAACCCTGGTTTACTGCTAGATCTCTTTCATTTTGGAGTCCCATTTGGTGTGGTTAATCAGTCGGCGGATGGTTGTTGGATGAGTTATGTATATATTTATATATGTATGAGTATGGGTCTAACTGTATGACCCATAGGACTGCAGATATTAATCCATATTTAGTAAGTTTAGTGCAATACTGTATAAGTATATAAACCATCACATGATGAACCATAGTAAACCATAGTAATAGTTAACCATGTTGAGTAAGTTGCGTAATATACAATCCAATAAATATGTAGTATAACCATTGTAAACCGTACCAAACCATCCCCTGATTTTGACCCATGCTCATCCCATAGTAATCAGGACCCCAACCTCTATCTTCTTGGTGAGAAAGGCGTTGGCATCTGCCAGCAATCGCACAACTTCACCCATTGATGAGGCCTGGAATCCGAGGTTGAAGGATATAGAGGGCATGGGGATGCGTCATGTCTTGGGGGTAGATGAAATGTGATGGAATATAAAATATATCGAAATATATTGCAATATATTGAAACGTATAGTATTGAAATATATTGAAATATGGATTGGTGTTTGCATGTTCGTGCTATATGGAATGGTTTGTTCACCCAACAGAATGGTCAGCATTGATCCAACGTGGATGCCACGGCCAGAGGTAACCACAAGAATCGGCCATCCCAGATCGGCCAACCAATGTGGCAGTCATTTTCCCGCTACAAGTACCATAGGATAAATGTCATTTCGCAAATGCTACGAATAGATGTCATTTACCTACATAAGTCTACATTCTATACAAAATACATCATATGTCATATATAATTATAATATATACAATAACAGTATACAATAATAATACAGTATACAATAACATCTTATCTGCTAAGAACCAAATCACGCCAGCCTCCCCGAGCCGCGCGCCTCAACCGCATAAACCTTCTCGGCACCTGCCTGGCCGTATGCAAAATTCCATCCAAATCCCATGGTTTTACCCTGCTTTACCCTGTTTTACCCTGTTTTACTGTTTTACCCATGAAAATCCTGGTTTTTACCTATTGAAATGGCCTATAGATTGAGGTATCTTGATAGCTATCCCCATTTTGAGACATCAATGGCCTCCTGAAGTCCAAAATTTCTAGCTGGTTCTGTATGGCTGGATGTTCATCCCCACCCATGAAACGGATGGTCTAGTGGCTATAGCCCTCTCATGCCCTCTCCAAATCTCCACCTGCACGGCAAAGAAGGATAGGATGCCACTTCCTGCACCCAAATCCATGGCCAACTTCCCTTGAAAGTCATCGGGATTTTCCACCTCAGGCTGGACGCCCATGGATTCGGGTCTTGGATGATCTTGGAGAGGAGCGATGTAACACTTCTTTGGGTCTGACGTCGAAGAAATGGTCAATTGACCGGCACTTCAAAGTAAGTTGCAATAGATTTCCATGGTTCCCATATGTTCCCATCTTTGGGTTTACCATTCACAGGACATCTGGTGCCATTTGGTGCCTGGATAGCCACCAGAATATTCTGCGAACCTTCGAAGCTGAGTTTCCCAGCAATGGCTCGGTTGTATGTGGAGGTTCGTACTCCGTCTTGAAGCATGTTTTGTTGGTTGGCCAACTTGGCATAGTACTGGAAATAGCTTTGCACACCTCAGTGATCTGGCAGAGTCCCACAGTTTGCAACAAAAAATCCATCTCAATGGTCTCAGGAATGGTCTGAAATTTGGAACAAAGCCTTTCTTGCATTTGACCAAAATTCAAAGAAACAGTTTTGTAGCAACAAGAGTAAGACCCCCCAAATGTCCTCAATATCAAGACTTCAAGAATCTTCAGGGGTTGTGATGCACCAGCGGAATGCTTGGGGCCCGCTGATAGCTGCAGGGTTCCAGTTCCAGATAAGTCAAGGAGCTGCTCTGATCGTACTGCTCGAAGCGCTCGTAATCCTCAGGGCGGTAACGGCTCAAACCTGTTCATCTTTATGTGAAAGTAACCATGGGTTTGGCGTTCTCATGGACAGGTTTGAACCTGTTCATGGGATATCTCAGAATAGTCTGTTCAATTCCATGTATCTTTGAAAGTAAGCATTACAGTAACTTTCTGATAAGCCACCCATTGGGGTGACAAAATAATTAGAGTGAAAAGCTTTGATCCGTAGCTATAGCCAACTATCGGGAAACAAGGCATACAAAATGACTGTAGACCATTCTTGTTCAATGTGGAATCTCCAGCATCTGCATCTATGGCAACCAGCCAGCTTTCACCTGGATCACGGCTGGCCAGTATTTCTATATACAAATTGAAAATATTATATCATTGCTATGATGTTTATTGATTTTTGATGTATACACATACACACTAGGCTGAAATGAAAGAAACCAACTGAGGCTTTTGGCCACGGCTGAAGTCATGGCATCTCCTGTTCTTCCAAGGCTCGGCTTTTCTCTTGGAGAGCTCAGCCACGAACTGCTGCAAGCCGGACCTGTACAGCTGCAAGGTCTTGGGGATTTTGGGGATTTTGGGATGGGTACCCACAGACTCTGATGGTTTAATGTGGTTTTATTTGATACACAAAGTGAAAAAGTGAAAAGTTGCAAATCTGTCACTGTGTGCCACACCCTGTGCTCCCTATTGTTCCAAAAAATGTGTGTATCCTTGCCATTTCGTCAGCTTTGGCGCCAACAATGTGCCAACCGCCGCTGAGAGCCCACAGCTTCTAGGGATCCCAACTCATCTTCGCATCGAAGACCAACATGCCCTTGCTTCACCAACTCCAAGATCTGCCAAAGGCATGGCAGCTCTGGCAGTTTGCATTACGTTGCATGTATGGTATGCATGGCACACCTGTGAAATCGAATCTTCTGCTTTATCTACCATATATATATATATGTATATATATATATATTGTATCATTGTTCATTTTTGTTCAACAATGATCCCCACCAAAATACTAAATAATAGATCTGTTATACTCTGGTTCAAGCGACCCTAAGTGGTTCCATGGGAATTTTGGGCACGGGGACCAGCTGAGGACCAGCCGAGGAGCCAAGAAGTTGGGCGACAGCATCGAGGTGCTGCGGATCTCCGACAGCGCCACGCTCTGATTTCCCAGGACCAAGCGCCAATTCTTGGCTGCCTACAGAGGAAGCAACGAAGCAGGACGCCTAAAAAAGAAATGGGTGGGGATCCAGGCAGCCGAAATGTCAAGGTCTCCTTCTGTAGTTTGAAAGTTTGGTCCTTTTGGTGGGAACAATAAATGATAATAAATGTATTTGCACTTGAGAAGCTCTTTGCGGTTGCGTCCAGGGCCTCTTTGCTCATGCGCACTTTGGCCGCTGCTTCCCCAGTGGGTAACCACCGCAGCTCATTGGCGTCGAACCTGTAAGGTGACAAAATCACCTGATGTCCCTCCGAGGAAGCATTGGGTGCCGCCATACCTGGAGCATGGCTTTGGTACACCAGGTTTGGCATCTACCAACCGGTGGCAAAACGACATCAGTGGTCAGCCCTGTTGGAATGTGTAGCAAACCACAAACAGTTTCTCTGAAGAGAGGCTCACTGACCATCACTTGCAAATCTGGGCAAAAACATGCAAAAAACTATATGGCTATGGCTCAAAAAACGGGTATGGAACGTCGAGGGTATGGATCGGGGGTATGGATCAGGGGGTATGGATCGCCTGTGGGTCCGGGGTATGGATCGGGACCTTACATTTTGAGCTGCAGCCATATGTGCTTTTCTTCTCAAAACTGAAGCTGCTGATGGTTATTGACTATGTTTGCTGATCGAGTGTGCCGTTGCAGGTCGCCCTGAATTGTCCAAAACAAGGAGGCAGAAGCAGAAAATGTTTTTGAGGCATTGTAAGGTCTTGAATTTTGAAAGTTGTTTCTCAAATATGCAAGGGTTCAAGTTAGGGCTTCAAGAAATGGACAGTCAACGGCCAATATATGTCTCAATGTCTGCAACATTGTGGCCCATACCCAACTGAAACCCCTCAAATCTGACGCCTCTGGCTAGCTGCGGGCAGATTTGCAGGTGCGCTGTAAATGCAATGGAGTTTGAAGGTTAGATATGGATGGAACACTAACGCTCTATATCTACCTCGCATTCACACTAGCATTTGAAGGCCAGCACTCTGAATTGGAGTTTTTGAACCATCCAACCTCTTGGTGCCTGTGCCTGTGTAACAAGAATTGCGCATAGCCCGGTTGTTGGACATCTGCGATGTGATGACGTGACTTTGACCTTCGGCCCTTGCTGCTGTTCACCTTGGATTTGTCCATAGATGGGCCGCATCAGCTACGACAAATGCAGAAGAATCCACCAATCCCATGATATTGTCATCGGCTGCCAAGTAATCCCTCAAGCATAAACAAAACCCAAGTGTACCAGCACCTCGTCCAGTGGTCATGTCGTCCACTGGTACACCCCAGACTCCACCATCCAGGTGTTCTTTTTTTTCCCTTCCACAGCACATCGCCATCTCCCGGCAGCGAATCCCCGAAGTCTTTTCAGGGACGCATCCGGGAAAGTGGAGCGCGAGGAAGTGAAATAAAGCGACCCCGGCGTCAGCACCACAGCATTACAATCCGCAGCACCCCGCCATGGATCCGGTTTCACATCAGCCAACCCAAGACCTCGCTGGAGAGCTGGCTGTTCATTGGATCTCGAAATGCATCGACGATTTCTTGAATCAAGGTGTTGTAAGTCTGATAGCCGATTCCTCCAATCCCGGATCGACTCGATACGCTGATGATGTGCCTGGGCGCAAGTTCTGGGTGTTGCAAACAGTTCACTGAAAAGTCGAAAGGAATATAAATATATGGAAAAGAGAACTATAGTCAGTCATGAAAGCTCATGAAGTGACCTTGGGACTTGATTCGACCAACAAAAAGGGTCTTGGAGGATTTGATTTGACCAACAAACATAGGGGTACAAAGAGCCAAACTAAGCAAATGCAAGAGCTGCAAGTTGATGCTTCGACCAGCTTCAATGCCGAAATACCTCTGCTGTTGATGCTGACTTCCAAAAATCTCAAGCAGCGGGAGGCTGTTTGCTCTTGGGTATGTTTATATTGCATTGGGTATTTAAGCAAGTCCAACCTGATCTGATGAATGCCGAGGATTAGTGGGGGAGCGGACTGAATCTGAATGATTCTATCTCAATTTTTGCCAAGGAACTAGAGTGCTAAATCTCCAAACTGTTTCAAAGTGTCTGGGATATTGTATTGACATGTCTCAACGCAAAACCACCAGATGTTGGCAATACTAAATATTACCAAACATCCCTTGACCCATTTTGACGGGTAAAGTTGTGCCAAGTTTGCCCTTTTGAGCCATTCAGCAGGCCTCTTGGGGGGAGCATCAAGTTATCGATAGTAAATCACATAAGCAAAAGCGTCTGACTGATTCTGAGCCCAAAGGGCGGGCAATCCACCGTGGTCAGCTGCAACGTGCCGATCTGCACGGACTTCAGTTGCGAGCTGTGTTGCACTTGGAGAGACTTCAATTGCGTGGGGTACATGGCCCTTAGATCGGCCACAACTGGCAGCGCGGGAACCACAACGACTTGCGCAGCAAAATCTCGACTTTCCCTACATTTGCACGGTTACATCTTTGGTCTTTGCACAGAATACCATATGAATACCGTATTGGATATCTATATGGAGGCAAAACGATCACCCTCAAGAGGAGGCTATTCGAGCCTAGTGTCCGCACGGTCGGAACATCCTCTGCAAACACCTCGCTGACTGAAAAATGGCAGGAATTGGTGTGTGAAAACTCACTTCAAAGGATCCAAAGAGGTACCAAGTTCATCGACATGAGGTTGATCAAAAGCATTCAGAGTAACAGTATACACTCAGTATACATTCAGAACTCCACACTGAGCAGTACTCGGCCTTACAAGTCTCAATAGTCAGCCTCATGAGCGCCGACAACAGTCAAAAACCCATCAACATCATTCAACATCCAGCAATTTCACTGTTCGAAGTTGACCAAAGATTGCAGCCAAGGATCCTGAAAGTTCGCGTAGCAGAATGGGCAAAAATTCAGGTGCACCAGATTCAGGATCTGATTGTCTGTCCTCACCCCTGCCAGCAATCGCTCCAAGTTATCCAATCCACTGTACGTCATGTGGAGAATGTCCTCAGCTTGGCTGAGAGATGGCCATGGCCATGACTTTAGGGACTTTGGGATGACTTTGGGGGTATAGAAATGGTTTGGAAACCATCATTGATGCGAAACCCATGACTGCTACCTGTTTCATTGCTCATCTCTGACTGAACAAGGAATCTGCCACCTCCTGATCCGTCTCATCACCGAGTGGCATTGAGGCCTGTGGCCACTGCATTGCCAATGGCACTGTTGTCCGACAAGCCACCATCAGCGAATGCCAATAATTGTCGCCTGCAAAAAACAGAAGGAACTGAGACCCAGTGACTGCAGTCATAGACTGTAGATTTGCTGGGAATCAGGCCTGCTGAACCTGCCTTGGGAATCTCTGTCGTCTGAAACAACAGCTCAACTCAAACCATGTGGAAGACATATCATATTCTCATTGACTCAGTTCCAGTTAATGGATTGGCAGCAAATAACTGGAGAACGAGGTCAATGAAGAGCACCAAAAAATTGAACTCACAGCTCTCAAGTTAGTAAGCCTTGAGCTCCCGGTTGACTCTGAAAAAACAAAGCCCCCAAAACAGCAGAGGATACTTACTATCAAGCTAAGATATATAAAGATATAGTAATACAATATTTGTAGATTGTGATCCTACTTTGGATGGTGGCCCCTTGCAGCTGAGTTACTGTGCAAGGCTTTCAAATGCTTGCTCACCTGAGAGTTGAACCCCCCTGCCTCCGACATTTGCTTAACGGAGCCACCAATAGCTTTGGGAAGACCATGGGAAACACATGGAAACACCAAAATGCTCCGTGCACGAGTCTTGGGAACATCCCAAAATACATAAAATACCATCAGTAGTCCATTGTCTCCTCGAGATCAGTCCCACTACAGTTGGCACATCATGTCAACAGCTTCAACCGAGGGGCTCAGCTTCCCTCCGGTCTCAGCCAGATGTCGAACCAAGGAGGCCCCTCCGGTAGCAATCCCACGTGCCATCGGGAGGTTGAGATGCCCCAAAAAGGTGGAAGCAAACATGGCAACATATGGTGCTTTTTGGCACCAGAAGGGAATAACACAAACGCATTTGGGTCTACAAGGAGTGGGACCGACCAACTGAGTACTGGGGCATCTGAGAATGCCATAACTGCGATCTTGTCGCATGCCATACTACGGTCTCCTGTTAGAAGGGATTAGCCAGAGCTTTCAGTTTCAGGAAGTGCCCTTGCTAAATGCGAGCACCTTCTCGAGAATTGCCAGTAGCCATACTTGGAATCTAATTCTGTGACCTTCATGGGCAAATTACAATGGGAAGGCCATGACCCCACGGCCTTCTTGAAAGCTTGTTGAGGCAGTGCTCGCGGTCAAGCCCCACACTGGAAACCTGAGCGGACGCAAGGCAAAACAAGGAAACCTGCGAAGCAACTCTGTCGATTCATAGCCTAGGAGGGGTACCCCGAACATGAATACCCCAGGGATTCAGCGATTTATTCGTTAATCCGGGTTAATGTCTATCATTGTGCGAAAGAACGTGTCGAACCCCCGCTCCATCCCAACTATTACTGCTAAAAATCCTCGTTGGATACCATGAAGAAGAGGGTGGATTCAAGAGTTCATTGTCATTGAATTGTGTTGAAATATTCTATTCTTGTACATCATGTCATCATGTATTATGCTAATGTGATCATCAGTGTACAGTTCCAGTCATCACGCAACGTCCACCTATTTCATACAATTTCCCTAAATGGTCTTCGATTCAACCACGAGATCCACGACACATCTTTTTTTACTGTGCCTCTTTGGGCCTTAAAGTTAGATCAGATGCTTTAATTGTTGTTTCAGACAGACTTGATCCAATTTCTTCAGCTCAAGGGAACTGAGTCATCAAGGCATCGTAGAGTTTGTTTTCCAGCCAGTTTCTGAAGCGGCCGCCCACGAAGGGAATCTTCTCCACCAGATTGGCAATCTTCTCAGCCGCCAACCTTCAAATCGCTTGGCTGTAACCATCTCATCCAATCGTTTCTTTTTCCGAAAAAAAACAACAAGTTGTTTCATTTTTTTGGGGGATGGTTTTTCTTGAAGATGTCTAATCAATCACAGGCTCTCAAACTCCAAGCTCGTATTTTGAGTGATTGAGAGTTTTCAAAACACATAGCATCATGTTTGGCTGTGCTTCTCCATGACCCACATCAGCTATCATACTGCTATCGTAGTCGACAACCCATTTCTTCCAGTGACTTGAGATACTGCGCATCGAAAAAGGGCAACACCACCAGCTCTCCCAAGAACGCCGAGCCAGCCGCCACCGATCCCACCAACGGAGCGTTGCTGTTGTAGTTGAAGCTATCCGCCATCTTTGAAGCCCCACGGGGATCCACGGTGCTCTTGTAGGTCACTTCCAATCCATTGCAACTGGGGCAGAATGACCTCGGAAGCTTGGGGTGACCACCGGGTGACAAATACCCAACGCGTTACGAGTAGCTTAGAGGCTTGGCAAGCTGAGAAGAAAGAGCAAACGGAGAACAGAACCAGTCCAGTTTGCATGCCCCTTCAACTTATCTCAAACCATCTCAAATAATCTCAAATCATCCACTGCTTACACATCGGCTATCTCAGTTCAAGCCCAAGCTTCATTGGCGGTGGCTGGTTTGGGCCCCTGCCCATTTTCACGCTGAAGCGAGCAGGGCTCCAAACTGCGATAGGCAGCGCATCGACGCCTTCAGCCCTGCTGCTGTAGCCGACGAATGCGGAGTAGTTTCGGTAGATCAAGGCCTTGAGGGTTCCAAACGCCACCCAAAACTCCTTGAAAAACTTGGATTGATGGATTGATTACTATTGATTTAAGGGACAATTTACAGTTTCAGGAAACCCCTATATTTGATGCTGCAAAGCTTAAATCTGCCATGGTTTCCGGGTTCAGATTTTCCAATCCAGTGATCCTGGACCTGGAACAAAATTGACTGTACCCTGAGTCAAACCTGGAAAAATCCACCTGTAAAGTCGGATGAAGTCGGATGAAGGTGGGATAATTTGAATGGAAACATCATGAATCGTGAAATTCGCCAGGTTGGATTACCAGAGGGTAATTAAGATGGCAACACCATAGGAAAGTGCTGATGGGATACCCTCACTGGATTCTCTTTTCAGGGGTTGTGGTTCAAAGGGAATGGTGCCTTTAATTGTTGATTATACCATAATATACTTGCTCATTATAGATTATCTTGTATTATTCTCCTGCAATAAATATCCCCTATGACTGTTTTGGCATGTGTATGTAAAGAAAATCCTGCAGCCTGCGAAGCATTTGGTCAGAGCGCCTGAGGGACACGTGGTCCAACACCTGCCACCAGACTCCAGTTGATATCCCAACAATAAACGCTGAAGCACGAAGCAAGTTACATCCAAACTCACTCTTTCACCATGGTCATAGTTCCAACATAAACACGAGCAGAAACACATATGAATCGCAACAACCTCGGGAAAAACAAAGTCGATTCAGGTAAATGTCTTCTGCCAATATCTGCCAAAATGATCCAAAATGGCCAAGGTACAGAACCATCCAGAGGCATCCCGATCGTTGCACGACCCTGGGCCAGTGTCCCCTGGCGTGGTGATGCTCGTTCCGATGACAAGGTTCTTGCCTTCTGCCCAGGCATTTACCTTAGATTTGACGAAAACATGACGAGGGAATTTGGAAATACATACAGATGATTGGAAATACATACAGATGCTGGGGCTCGGGCTGGTTTATCATACTGCATCTACATATTCTGTATACAGTGATTTACAAACAAGAAGGTTGATTGTTTTCATTGTTTGTCAATTGCAAACAGGCAAGGATGTTTGATGATTTTGATGGCACTTCCTCCTTGTCAAACATATTGAGAAATTCACAATTCACATATTGCCACTGTCAGAGAAAGGATCCTGCCATGTTCAACATACCTCCCAGGTTCTCCATTGGCATGCGAAACTCATCGCATAATCACAGATAAGCACTATCATTCCGTGATGCTGGTTGGTTAAGTGCAGGATTCCCAGTTCACGGATGATAATCCCCAATATGTAAAGGGTACTATAACCCCTGTAATCAACTAACAGGGGTAGATCGCAGCCACTGCTCGGATGATCTTTGCATCTCAGTGACAGGTGAGCCCAGAGTCGTTGCTCCGGTGATGTCACCTCCTGTTTGGCATCAACTCAATCCAATTCCACCCTCTCATCAACTCAAATAACTTATATTGTAAGACTCAATCATATGTGTACTATTATTGTAATATTATCATATATATATATATATTATGTATATTATGTATATCTAATGTGTATAATGTATATATATATACATATATATATATAGAGTATATACTAAATATCATATTGATATGACTGGCGATGTATCTATCATATAACTGTATGATATGCATTGATATTCTATGACTGGCTTTGCCATGATCCGCTCTGAACATGGATCCGCCCCCATCTCCTGCAGTTGCTCCCATCAGATCCCCAATCAGCTCCACCCAGGTTCGGTTCTCGCCATCACTGGTGATCCAGTAGAACCTCTTCGGCATTGCAACTCACCCTCTGGTTGTGACTACTGTAGCAGTTTGCGAACTGGAAAATCACCATGAAAGTAGTAGGAAAAGCATGGAAGCAAATCGACCATTTTCCGTAGCTATGTTGAATCACCATTGCATATCTTATGCAAAATATAGCACAACTATGGAAAGTTGAACACATGTCCAACACACCCATCTCCATTGCCGAAGGACTCCACCAAGAGTTCCAGGAAATCTTCGTCCAAACCCCAGAGGCTCTTGTCAGCCCTCAACGCCTCCACCTGGGCCTGTGCCTGAGTCCAAATGCTCCAGGTGAGTGCGAAAGGACCTAAAACGAACAACGTGGTGTATCTTTTTTACGCAAAAATCGATGGTTCCCAGAATTGGGGTACCCCCAAAACCATGGGTTCACACAATGGGTTTTAACATGTTTTACCATGTTTTACCATTAAAACTGCCTCAGTCTGAATGACTTTGCAGGTCAACTACTCGCAGCCAGGTCTCTCGCTCGATCTCATCGTCGGTTCGCTTGGTCGGTCGTTGGCCGACCGCCAAGGAAGTCAGGAATTTCCAAACCCACTCTTTTTGGTACCTGACTTTCGGACGTTAGGATTTCTAGGCACCAAAAAAAATGAGGCTGTGGCTCAACTTCGATTTTGTTCTTGCTTCTTTGCTCTCACTAGAATCAGACCTTGCTTCATCGGCTAAAGAAGCCTTGGCAGTTCAATTCCCACAGGACAAAAGGGAAAAAAGTGTATGCCGCTCCTGTAATGGCTTCTGGCATCAAAGCCGAGTTGCCGCTCACCAGCTTTGTGGGACTCATTTCCCATGGTTTGGATCAAATTCCTCGGGATGCTGCATATAGCAGGTCTATGTCCCAAAAAATGGTGGTTGGACAACAACAATCACTACCACCCCAACTAACGGCTTTGCCCGTTAGAATCACCATTATACTAGACGAGGGAACAGGGTCTCGTGGCAGGGCCAAGCAGCAGAAATTGTGGAGAGAAAGCCAGCTGACCCATGAACCATCCACCAGCACTTGCACAGGAAATCGCTTCCACGTGTTTGAAGAGGTCCTGGTGGCACGACTGCTGGGGATATCTTATATGTGGGATACTACCTTCCTTTGGACATTGTATCAAGATATGTTATCTCGGAATACTTTCTTGGGTTATTCTAAACAGGCTGTTGAAGAATAGTGTGACTCCTCTATCTAGGGTGATCATGTGAAAGTAATCAATGCAAAGCCCTTTTGTTTTTTTGCGCCTACTTGACTCTGACTCCCAGCAAATGATTGCGAGCACTGATATTAGAAGAAGCGCTGGGATTCTTTTCCATTCTCTCGCCACGTTGTTTGAGGTAGAAATGTTCACAGAACTTCTGCGGCGGAGGTCAACAGCATCACAGCATGGTCCAGCATCCTTTGGGCCGGACCATGGGGCACTTGAATTCCATGCACTGGATGCACTAGGGACTGCGCAGCTGACCAGTGCAAACAGGGACCGCCTCAATTTGATGGCCAACAGCAGATCACCCCCGGTGCTACATGCTATGTTCAACCTGTAGGTACGAAATCATCTACTCCACGGCTTTGACTCCTTCCACCACCTCCTCCACAAGGCTCCTCTCCATGGCAGCGGCGTGTCTGGGGCTTGACATGGGGATACCCTAAATGATAATGATCCTTGTTTAAACTCCTGGGCTCTTCGAAGTGTTCCTACTAGCGAAGGGTTTAAGTCACATCAATTGGGAATGGGTTATAAGATGTTATAAGTTATATGATATGTGATGTGTCATGAAATGAATATTTTTTTGTGAGCAATGGGTCACCAACAGATTTTGTTTCGCGTGTTTCCATAAGACATACCAAGGAATCCCCGTGGCACAGGGTATCCCAGGTCTTTCAATTTGTTTAGGAACAAATACAAAGCCCCAGGTCCTAGTGGTGGGCACCATCATCAATGTAACAACTGTAAATCACGAATCGCATTTGTACAACTTAGTATCTGTCAACGGCACCAAGCCTTCACAGCACCCTCCGAGTGCTGTCCGGAAGGACATATGTCATTCAGCCCGCACTCTACAGGAAAATCATGGAAAAAGATGGAAAAAGTGTAATTATTGGATTAAAAGATGTGGGCTGTAGAACCAAACAGTGATATTAGGATATGGATCATTTGGGTCTGGCTCCTCGGTAGAGGTACTTCTTGCAGAGGCTCACGCTGCAGCTCCTGGAACTTCTCCCGCAAGAATTCTTTCTGCTCCTGCACGTTCATCACCTGACAAAAATCATCAAAGGTCATCTCACCAAAGAGAGCCTTGGAGCGAATCCGTTTGAACATCTCCTGGAATAGGAAGCCCATGGCACCAGTCAAGCAGGAGGCGATGGTGGCACTGCAAACGCCACCGATCAACGATCCAATCCCAGGGATAAGTTTCATCAGGGATCCCAGCCCCCTGCCGCTGATACCAATGGCACCCCCGCCAGAGAAGCTGCTCATCACACAACCTGCAGTTTCGGTAGAAACCTGAACTTCATACAATTTTGCTAGACTTGCAAACATGGTCATTTGAATCGGGGCCAGGAGGATACAGTCGCTGAATGGCACTGGCACTGCTCCTGCAGCACCTGCAAGTGCAATACATGCTGCGATGATTTTGAGAGATTGGTGTTGGAGGAGATTCAAGCACTCGATCTCTGCTTCTCGAAAAGATTTTGCAACCACCTCAGGCAAGCGTTTTGCTGTCTTTCTGAAAAGTTCCTCCATTCCATAGGCCGGTTTTACTTCTTGCTTCTTGTCATATTCTCGGCAGCCAGGATTCTCACATCTGTAGATGGACGTCCGCGGATTGCACTTGACCATGATCTCTTCAGTGTTGCAAACCTCACAGGCTTTTCTCATTGGCCCATTCTTGGCTTCAGCAACAAATGGGATCACGGCTGCTGCCCTCGGGCACTGCGTTTTCGCAGCCTCCAAGCATTCATCCACCTCAGCCATTCCTCGGTCGCACTTGTTCAAAATGATGAAGATTGGCACCTCATCATCTTCAAAAAGCTTGGCGACGGTGTTGAAAAGCTCCTTGGAAGGCCAAGAATATGCTGATGAGGTTTCCGTCAAACAATTCTAGTGTTTTCCATTGATTTGCTCTGACTATGCATCTCAAGTTTTCAAGGCAAATCATGGCAAGCAGCCACCTCCAAACGGAAATCCACGACCCACCACACCGCATGAAGCCGTTCGGGAATCTGCTCTTCGAGCGTGGACTTGCTCGCGCTGGCTGCCCGGCGCTCTTGGAGCAGCTGGGTGAGATCTTTCAGGATGTCCTGTGAAGCAAAACACAAAGACAAAGCCACTTTGTTTAGGGAAGGACGTTCCCTTGAGAAACTGAGATTGTTTGTGTGTAGTGTCTGGGATGGGGTCAGATTGCTATATTTCCGAGGGGTGACTGTGGTTTCCATCCTTGTCAGAGGTGTCACCTCTTGAAGGAGACAAGTCTATGCTGCTGTAAGTCAAGTACGCCCCCCACAAAGCCATTTTCTTTGCTAAGGATTCTAAAGGCGTAGCACAGTGACATCATTTGCAGGGGCCATAGTCCAGTCCGAACTCTTGAGTTCTTTTCCAGTCCTCATTGCTGCTCTGCGTTTCGAATCCTTTGGTGTCATACAAGTGGAGGGGGCACCGTTCTGTGGGAGGAAAATGGCTGATGGATTGCTGGCAAGGAATCGAGTGACTGACATCTGCCAAGTGCCGCCCAAAGCAAGCGTTCACTACAGCGCTTTTGCCCACTCCGCTTCCGCCCATGATCAACAAACGTAGGCCTCACTGTCTCGATGCTACAAGTGCTACCAAAAGTCAATGTGGATGAAACGAAGTTGCAAGAGAATCGGAAAATATCACAGACTGAGGGATTGCCAGGAAAACAACGGGGTTGCTAGAACTCCAACATACTCTAACCGCATCTAACGGTAAGCTTTCCTTACATTACATGTCTGCAATCAACCTCATCCAAACACCGCAGCCCTTTAAGCCATCGAGAAACCATTTTGTATCAGTGAATCTGTAGCCCTCTCTGCTTGCTCGCGCAGGTCGGAGACTGCCTTTGCATAGACGTCTGCCATGGCTGCAAAATCTGATGTGATGATGTCGGAAGCCACTGAGTCGTGGCTGAACTCCCAGCGGCTGCAGATGACTTCAGCATGTGATGGCTGAATCAATCCCATCATCCAGGGTTGGTTGGAAGGTGCCAGCTTCCTGATAATCTAAGTTGGCAATGGAAAATCATGGAAAATCCACGTTTCACTTTACTCCTCTTCAATCCTATTGTTGATCGATATTCATACCCATATAATACCGGTCTCCCATGACCCACAGATCTCTGAGACTGGCCCATGGCTGGGCTGCTTGGCTCCTGGATATTGGTGAAACTCAGCAAAGCTGCAAAGATGCCAGACAAGCTACCTGGGAGTGGAACTCACCTATCTAAAAGGTGTGACAGAAACATGACTATGGGCATGACTGGTGGTGAAGAAGAACATGTCTTCAACCCGTTTCAAAACAGGCACAAGCAGAGGTGTTCGCTTTGCATGTCCAAGTGGCTATGTGCTAGAAAACCACCACCAGACAAGGCCAATGCGACTGGTTTGGTGGCGTTTTTTTGCTCTCTTTTGGCACCAGCACCTCAAACGACGCGTCAAAAATGTCTTTCAAAGCATGGTTGCCTACAAGCTTTCAACATTCCAAGACCAACTCAACAAATCACTGATCGCACGAAATCTTGTCAATCCCTCTATCCACATGAAAACAGCATCAAATCATCGAAATTGCCACATCATTCACCGCCAAGGAGCTTCTTTGGTGCTGTAGCAAGAGATTCTCATCCCGTTCCACGAGATCCACTAGACATGCATCACCGGCATCGCCCTGGCAGCTGGTGGCTCTGCCCAGCAGAGCCCCGCCAAGGGCCAGCACGGCCAGGGGAGCGGACAGGCGCATCGGCACTGGCGGCTCGGCCGGAAGACCCAAATTGGCTGAAGGATGAAATCTGACACAAAGGAACAGAAAGACTCTCCGAAAATCCGCAAAATATCGAGAATCTGACTGATTTTTAGGTAAACCATGGTAAACCTGACTCCTGGAAGATGAAAGAGATCATCTTTACAAATTTCTCTGCTAGCCTTCTTGAGTGTTTTGCCCATGTCAGGCTCAGCTACAAAAGTCTGTCTTGGCCAGGTGGTTCAGCCTTCCAATTCGTTGGCGCACATTTTTCAGCGCACATTGAGGGCGTCTATGCTCCTGCCTCCTGCGGTGGACCATCTGGAACCAGTGTGGGTATATTCATAGGCTGCATCTTGAAATTCAACCCCTGAGTTGAGAATCACTGACGAATGAATGAGAGCTGATTCCTCTAAACCTGCGAGAATTTGGATATCTTGGATTGCTTAGACGCAAATGATGACAAGAACACTCAATAGCCCCAAATTCTGCCTCATGAAACAGAAGCTTCATCCCACCCAAAATGGCCCACCACAACCGCAGTCGACCCGCACCACAACCGCCTGCAGACTTTGCAGGTACTCTCTGCGGCTGTCTAACTTCAGCAGGAGCGCCTTGGCTCGGCTGCAAAGTCGTCTGGTTTCATGGGTCAAAGTGGCCGTGAGGCATGTCGTAAATTCATGTAAATTCCACTATCTTGGAAACCAGTCATTATTTGATGTAGATGTCCACTTGTCTTGTGAGGACTCGGAACCGTTCTCCACTCCATAGAGCCATTGAGCTTTGGTGGATCTCACCTAGAATCTTTGGGCAGTTCACCCATTCCAGTTGCTCCACAGGTACCCGCACCAAGAAACCTTTGCCCTTGGACCTGAGATCGGGAGATCTTGGGAGACCCTTCACTCCTCAACATCTGGTGAAAGAATTGAAATAGTTGAAGGAAGGGATGACTGATGATGCCTATTTTCGTGGATGTTCATGTCAAATCGCAACAAAAGTTGGTGTAATTGAATAAATCGCCATGTTTTCCTATCTCAGCCAATCAAACAAGTTGTCTATCTCAACAATGTTTAGTTCAGATGGACACCGTTTTCAGATTCCATACCAATCATTCTTGGTTGTCTGCCTGCTGTTTCTGCTGTTTGTGATTTAATCACACCAAATCACAATGATTCCCGAAAGAACATTCTTTCCTGTTTACACCATTTGGGTGTGGTTCAAGACCCTGATACCTAATGACCATCCCACACATGGACAGTTCGGTTGGGGCTCCCCCACTCCACACCTTCTTTCCACAAGCCCCTCGCCTTACCTCAGAGAAAGTTTCCAGTGGCACGTGATGGGTCCCAAAAAGGCAAGGAATGGTGGAGTTGCGTACGAATAACAACCCCCAGAGATAGAAAAACAAGATCCCACTCAAATGGTGGTGAGTTACTATTCAACCTTTTCGAGGTTGATATAAATTAACAGTAAAAATCCTGACCAAGAAAACATAGGCATTTCATAGGAGCAAACAATCATGCACCAATAAAGTATAACAACCTACAAGTATCATGATTCGGACAAATGAACTGTGGTGATCTAACCACCATTGTTCGTGATTGATTCGGGGACTGTCAAGCCGTTTAAACTGGAAAAACTGGATGGGCGATGTCTTCCGATGATCCAAGATTGGCAGTCACTCAATAGTGCAAGTCTTAGAACATGTTGTGAAGGGTGTGTCTCACAAGATAACTATTGGTAGAACATTGGGTTAGTTCAGAATTTGCTTTCTTCGTGGATCGGCTGTTCTCCATTTGATATTCTTATTATATCGCTGATACCCCAGCCGCCCCAGCCCCATGGCCGAGTTTGGCTAAGAGCATGGCATTGTTTCAGCAAATCTTCCTGCAGCCGAGAGTAACTGATGGGGTGGATCCCTGGCTTCAAATTGGTTGCTGGGAGAACTGGGGCTTTGATCTGAAGATGGATCCTCACTGGGTCCTTTGCTTTTTGGAGCGAACATGGATGGCACAAGTCACCTGTGAAAATCTTTCTTGAGACCAATGGCCTCAAAATGAGACATGAAAAATCTTGGTCAGGTCAATGTTCAAAATATGGCAGATCAACCCAACAGGAGTCACTTCATACCGACCATGCCATGACACCCGTCTTCGACCGCTCCCTGAGGATGTCCCACCTCTGAATTGGTGAAGAGAGTAGACCTGAGGGCCGTCTGATACCATCAAGCTGGCAAGGGCCTTTGAAAACCTTCAAGACTCAACCTGTTTCAAGAGCACTCCGTGGATATACCATATGATACCTCTTATCTGAATGCAGATTCCCTGCAACCGGCGGGGAAGGCAAAAGACCCAACCTCAATTGCTCACATCCCACATGATGTCATGTGCGTCGGGTGGTAAGCCTGATATCCTACTTGTCACAATAGCTGTTGCTCATGGATGTTCATCCCCCCACCAACCGATGGCCAACAACGACTCATGAATTGTCCAAATTTGGTGTTTAATGTTGGTGAAATATTATCAAATCACACGATATCTATTGAAATCTCCCCTTCCCACTCTTGATGGTGTAACTACCCATGTTTCAATGGTTAAACATGGTCCAACTATGTTGAACTTCACGATATCCACCTGCCTGGCCATCCCTCAATGGCCATCCCTCAATGGCAGCTGAGCAGCAACGACAACGGCTCGGGGCTCGGAGTCAGGATCTGAAAGGTGAAGCCATCCTGCGCCACGGAAAGGTCAGTTGTCGTAGTTGGCGGATGGTTCTGGGATGGTGGATCAGAGGGGAAATGTTGAAAACCAACATTTTTTTTACAATTCAATCATGGTTCCAGCTTACACATTGGCTTCCAGAGAGAATCTCCCTGAAGTAGTCCGTCCTTTTTGCCGTGCCCTTCTGTGGAGAACCCGAGCACAACACCGCGGGCCTCATCTGCTGAACTTCTTGGTGAGTGCTCCCTGGTCCAAGCGGAGTGGCTTTCCAAGGTGTCAGGAAAGGTCGATTCCAAGAAACACCTGGCCATCACAGCCATGACACCGCCAGGCGATTGGGAAGCACTTTTGCTGAAAAGCTGCACGAAAAGCTGCACAAAAGGATCACTAAATCATTCATTTCATAGCGTTAAAGCAAAGTACTAGGGACGGGTTTGACCCAGATCTCTTGCAAAGAGGAACATGTTCCAGGTCTGCGCATTGGGGTCAAGATAAGTTGGGCAAAACACTGGGTAAATAGACTTGTGTTGCAACATCTTTGAAACGTGGTAGCTGGATACCGCTGGGTGAAATGGTTTTGACGACCCACACTGTGTTACAAATAAACTCACAGATTTGGTCATTTTACCATGCTTCCTACTACATAAACCATCCAGATTTTGGGCATGAATAAACATGTCGCATCAATTTTCCAGGGTAAGTCATCCATGATTTTTAAGCACCCGCCACCCATTCTGGCGCCTAATCAGAACTTCGCTGTTGGTGTTCACGTCCATGGGAAGCAAGCCGCGAGCACGCACCTGTCAGACAGGACAGCACCATGGACCCGCATGGGCCCTCTTTGTCCATGTGAAACGCGTGTACACCCCGAACGCCAAGTTGCACTGAAATAGGTGGCCAGTGATTCATCTTGAAGTGCAAACATCCAGCAACCAGCCAGCAACCAAGTGAGTACCCAAAGAATCAAAAAACACCAAAAGTATATTACTTGATTTGCTTCCCTGCTATGAAATGGAGTTGCAAGGTAGTAATCGGAAACCCAAGCAGGATGCTGAGTTTCCGTTTGAAGAATCTTGGCCTCTTCATGTCACGGTTCTGTTTGGCTCCGATAACACTGCAATCTGACAGTCCAGTGCACCAGAAGACATTGCAATTCCTGGTCTTTCCTATTTTGAGATAAGAATAAGAACACAACACTACAAGTACGGGGCCCAATTCTTGGAGAATGCAGCTTGTTGGTCCAGATGATTGCTTCAGTTTGACTTGCATTTCCCCTGCCCTCCTTAGGTCTACACTTTTAGATGGGCCTCTTGCAAGAGGTCTTCGCGTCGAAGCTCTTGCAATCGCCGTGCTTCAAAGAGAACGGCACGCAACTCCCGGACGTGGCAGGGTTTGACCTGTCGGGTGCAATATGAATGGTGTTATGATATGTCATGACATGATATGGGGATGAGTCAAAACCTATTACTACCATAGTTGGGGGAATAAACATCCATTAACCAGCTATTCTCGGGTACCTAGGGTCCCAGGGTTTTCACTCATAGCTATATATGTCCCCAAAATAGACTGCAATAATCTGCAATATGGTTCACTTCAGGGTTAGGGCAATCCTCTGACAGTCTTCTGGTTTGAGGGGTCTCGGAAGGTTTGGACATACCTAACATTCCACATGAGCATGATGTTCCCTCTCTTTAATCAAGATTGATTTCTCAAGCTGCCTCATTGTAAATGCTCTTGACCACCCCTTTGCCAAGTTGAAATGAATGTTCCCATTTGTCATCTCACAGAAGAAAATCCACAGAAGAAACTCCACGAATCGCCAAGTGCCCAAAAAGTTGGATGATCGTTTCACCTCCAGACCCAACTTTTCCAAGGCCGCAAGCATGTCATCTTTGGACGTGGGCGTTGGAGTAGCTCCTATTGCTGGATGGTGGCTCTGTGGTTGGGATCTGATTGCGGGATAGGAATCAAACGAAATCTGGAAAAATGAACCGAAATCTGGAAGAATACTGGAAGTATGAATCGAAAGACTCAACTCATTCAAGATCTCCAAAAAACTGCCGATTTGGTACCACGAGTTCACGAGAGTATTGAGAAAGGAAACCTGCCTTCAGCCAGTCTTTGGGATTCCGTGATATTTGGGACCCGCAAAAGAAAAGGGCGTGTTTTAAGGCTGGGAGTTGGGGATGTCTGAAACCTGAGCACTCCAAGAATCCGATGGTTCATGATCCTTTTCCCCCTTGAAATTACCATTAAGGGCATCTCCCCTGTTTTGAAACGAAACCAATTGTTGGTCCTCGAGCTGCAGCACCAGCCAGCTTGGCCCTGGCGAAGCAAGTTGTTCATCCGCCCAGGAGCTGGAACCAAACCAAAAAACGATGTTCGGAGAACATCATTTCACATCAGTTAAGATCATTCAACACTATTTCCACATCATCAAACACTGTCTAAACATCATTGAACATCATTACTAAACCATATTAAACCATCACCCCTACGGTAGTTACCCCCCCCGTCCCCCCCCACCTGAAATAATTTCCAAAATTATTTTCAGGTGGGGGATAGTATCTTCGATGATTATACGATGAAACCCTCTTAGGGGTAAAATAATTACCCGCATTGGACCCCCCTTTGGGGGGGGGGATCTTCCTCAGAATTATTTCACCCCAGTGGGGGGTTAATTATTTTGCCACCCCCCCCGGACTAGTCCGGTCTTTGGGTATGATGAATCTTGCAGGTGCCCGGCAAATACGAAAATGAAGTATGCTAGAAAAATCGAAATGCTCAGCAAATAGTCCAAGACAAGAAAACTTCTGGGAGCGGCCTGTCTGTCACATAGTGCCCATAGCAGTTTGTCAGATGCCAAGTGCCAACAAATCACCCACGCAAAGCCTGAACCTACAAATTATGATGGAAAGGGAACCTTTTTTCTCTGAGCTGTCGGACTTTCTCAGATAGTATTCCAAATTATTTCCAAGGGGGTTTGACCTCTGCTATTTTCTACATAGGACGCCCAAAGACATGCATTCACTGGAAAACTTAAAATACATNCAGATAGTATTCCAAATTATTTCCAAGGGGGTTTGACCTCTGCTATTTTCTACATAGGACGCCCAAAGACATGCATTCACTGGAAAACTTAAAATACATGTTTTTACGGAAAAAACAAACATATACAACAAATAAACAAACCAAACAAAAACATTAAAAAAAACAAACAAAAACGATGCATTTTGGCGGCCAAATTTATTTCTTTTCTGTTTTTTTTGTTTTGTTTTGTGTGGTTTGTTTTTTGGTATGATTTTTTTTTGGTTTTGTTCGATTAATTTCTTTGTTTCCAGTAAAATGCAGCATTTTGCGCCATAATTTTACACAACTTTAGGTCAAGATATCTGAAAATAATTTCCAACAATAGACCCTCTAAAACTTAACAACCAAACCAGGAAATTAGCATCACCCTCCTACAGCGAACTTTTTTCAGGACGTTCCGCAAGTGGCCTCACAAACAAGAGTACAAACAGGCCACCCGCCACAGGTTCATTGGCTGCTTCCATTTTCATGTCACTGCTCAAAGGAACATGATACCAGGGACCGAGCCAAAAACTCATTCACCTTAGTTTGTCAGTTTCTCAGGTGTCATTTTATCTGTGCTCAATTTCTGGTGGGTCCTGTGTCAAATAAATTATTTTGGGGGGTGGGAGGTGGTCACGGGCTGTCAAATAAAAATCCACTGGATAATGTTTTTCCCAAAAGTCGGGCGAAAATCAACAAAAACCACATAGACACTGGCGAGGGCAACTGGTTTCTTTGGTTGCACCCCATCCTGTTTCTGGTGCGTCTTGTTTCGAAAAANCGAAAATCAACAAAAACCACATAGACACTGGCGAGGGCAACTGGTTTCTTTGGTTGCACCCCATCCTGTTTCTGGTGCGTCTTGTTTCGAAAAATAAAACTTGGTGTGCGAGGGGTCACAGGCCATAGACAAAAAAACACAATGGGCACAAACAAAAACCAACAAACACAAAATGAATCTCTGGTTTCGCCTTCTTTTGTCGGATACAGATTTTGGATCATTTTAGGGGGTGGGTGGGGGTCAAGGGCATGCAAGAAAAAAGAAAAAGGAATGTTATCCCAGAGGCCGAGCCAAAAACTCATTCACCTTAGTTTGTCAGTTTCTAAGGTTTCATTTTATCTATGCTCAATTTCTGGTGGGTCCTGTGTCAAATAAGTTATTTTGGGGGGTGGGAGGTGGTCACGGGCTGTCAAATAAAAATCCCGTGGATACGACGTATACGGCTCCACCCCCAATCGAAGGTCGGGCAAAAATCAACAAGAACCCCACAAACCGTGTTTGTGTGGCGGCCATTTTAATTTTGTTAGATGTTCTCAACTTCTTACTAGTGCCTCTCCCTTTTCTATTTGCCGTGAATTTTTGTGGCTATTGGGATTTCCTATTCGTTTCTCTAGGACTTAGCAATAGGAAAGAAAACTGCTAGAATGGCAGAACTCGTCAGGTTGGCCGATGGTTTCCTGCACGAGACTTGGACCGTTTTNAGCAATAGGAAAGAAAACTGCTAGAATGGCAGAACTCGTCAGGTTGGCCGATGGTTTCCTGCACGAGACTTGGACCGTTTTCAATTTTATTTGTCAATGCGAAGAAACTGTCAAAAGCACAACATGGGTTCTATCAAACGCACCCCCCCACTGACCGAGGCCGACATGGACTACAATGTCACAGGTTGTCAGAACGCCCTTCAGTTGAACCGTTTCAGGAGCCTTGAAAAATATTTGGAACTATGTTGAAACCTGGTTCCAAAAAAATGATACCTGGCTTCCTGTATAGATATTCACCAAAGAGTAAAATAATGCCAAATACTTCTCTTGGCCACACCATCGTATAATATCGAATATAACATCATAGAATACCAAAATTATTTCAAAATGGTTTATTTTCGTTCCGAGTGCTTACATCAAAATTATTTCAGGGTAGGGTAACCCACCAAAATAATTTCCAGCCAAAAATTATTTTGGGGAAGGTTAGAGTTTATAATTTTATATACCCAACATGTTAGATTTTTGAAATTATTTTGGAAAAATTATTTTGGTGGGTAACCCCCCACCTAAAATAATTTCAGTACCGTAGGAGGGATATTAAACCATATCAAACTATAGTATTGCTTCGGTAACCCCCCCTTTTTCTCCCCAAATCCCCGGTACAAAACTGGCAAGTCGCCTGGCCCCCGCAGCCGGGTTCCACTTGGGAGCTGCCAGCAGCTCTGCCCCGGAGGAGTCGCCCGAGTCCTGATATAGTGGGATTTAAGCATCTAAAATCGAGGAATTACCCATCAAGAACGGGAATTCAACCATAAGAAATTGGGATTTAACATGATTTAACCATCCAAACATGGATTTCACCAATGATAAATACAGGAAATTATGGGAGCATGTCTGAAAATGGGGCATTTGCATGGATTTACTATTCATCCAACTAACGGTTTCATAGACCCTGAGAATCAACAATCTTTGAGGAAAGAATTGTCCTCAATGAATCATTTCCTAGTTCCAATAGTGATGTTTAGTTGATACAGTGACATTACTTCAAAAGAAAACTTAAACTTGGGATCACTATGAGTATGGGCGCGATGCAATCTCTGGAGTGAATTGAAGCCTCTTCCAAGTTTCGATATTGGCACAGTTCAAGGGCGAGCTCCACCAACTCTTGGGGAGCCCAATACCCGACCCGGGGCACCTGATCATGAACAGGATAAGAGGAGGCGGCTGCAAGCCTGAGCAAAGCCGTTGCAAATGACATTGCATCGAAGGGGTTCAATGGGGGTTCTCATCAGACGTTGATCTTTGGTTATCTTTGGTTCGTCTTCAACATGCAGGTGGGTTTGTCAGGTTTGTCTGAAAGTAGTACCACATGGTACCTCTTTACCCCCAAATTGGATGGTCGATACGTCGAGAATCCTCTATTAATAATACTATATCATGGTCATGAAGATACTACTGACATCCCCAATTTACATCCATTTGGCATAAGACAGACATGCTGATTTCTGTTGGTTGTCCCCCATCTTTCGTTGCTTAAAACTGTCTATCTTTCTCCCTCCCACGCCTGGCGTTGGCAGCCCGCTGTTCAGCGGCGCGACGAAGTGCCGGCTCCTCTCTCACCTGTGTTTTCCCGTGACCCTGGACCGGTGAAATTCCATGCTTTTTTTGGATTGATGGATGGATATCATTAACGGTTCGAAAATGTCCCAAATAGGTTCGAACCCCAAGTTTTGGTTGGCATCTTTTTCAACATCCGAAAATTTGGTTCACAAAATACTTGAAAATCCCAAAGTTTGGTTGCTTGAGGATAGACAACTACCCTCCCCCAAATTAACATAGACCCTGAAAATAGCCAGAATTTAGTGAAAACTAATCTTCCAACTCATTTTTGGCAGGTCTATGTTAATTTGGGAAAGGGCAATATAATTTCAACATAATTCAACCATATTTACAGTAACCAAGAAAACATACAGCATAATGAACCACTCGTCTGTGAGAACTGCCCCCACGGCTGAGTTTCGACACACGGCGCCGGAGTGCCGTCAGGGTTTCAGAGGTGAAGCATTTCTCTCCCACGGCCTCCAGAGCTTTGCGAGTCTTGGGGAGTGTATCAAATATATTAGTGATTCTTTTAGTAATGATGGTATCATATCAAATAGAGATGGATGATACAATCATCTTTTGGATTCTTTTTGTATCTTTCAGTGTATCATCAAGTGGTATGATTTATATACTATACTGTGATCTATTGTGGCATATTATATCATACTTATAGATTTTGTATATTCCAGAACCTGTCATGTTTGCTTCATATGGGTGTGGGCTGGGGTCGCACCCTTTGGCTACCCGACGAATGCTGCAGTATGGATGGACTCATAATACATTTCACCGGCCGCGTGCATTTTATCCATGCATATCCATGCATTTTTCGATGGACTACAGCTTGTTCAACCATGTTCAACCAATCAAAATTAAGCGATGTAATCAATACTACATATTGCTAGTTCTTGTCCTGAGACATGGTTTTGCAAACTCGGTCAATTCAGCTGCTTGACAATTAAGGACAGAAACTGAACGTGCTGTCCCTCGAACAAGTTGAAATTTTCCATTGAGCATTCCCAAGGGCCATGTGATGTTTGTACCCTACTGAGTCTTCAACTCTTGCCCAACCATGTGGTCACTGACGACATCTACATCCACCATACATCACCACACCATTCGATCACTGTGTAGCCGCTGTAGCCGCGCCTTCAAGCGGTTGTTGAGTCTCTGCTCCGATCTGCCTGGATCTTTGCGGCTCAGCACAGCTTGGTGGCTTGGTGGATCTTGGTGGTTTGCCATGGGGTTTGTTAACGCTGTGACAGCTCCCTTATCAAACATGATCAAACAAATTATCAAACATGTAAACATCTATTTTTTTAGAGAGTGGCTTTTACATCCATGACTCAAACATATCAGTTTTCCACGCACATCACTCATGCTGTGGCATTGGATCCTGCCTCGAAGGGACTGGATTAGCTCCAGCACGTCTCGGATGCCGACCTCAGCCAAAACATGGTGCTGGTCCAAGAAATTCAGCTCGATCCACCATCTGGAGGTCGGAAACTTGCAGACGCATGTGTGTATGGAACATGTTTTTCGTATCGTTCAACGAATTTGGGGCACCAAAAGCTTATCCAAATCTGAATAATCTTAGAGATTCAATGTCACAAGTTCCAATGATCAAAACAAGATGACATTGGAAAATCACAATCAGCAGCATCAGGGTCCGAACCTTCTCCAATTTCTCTTCCACTGCAGCCAGCTGCGTGGCAGTCCATTCTGGCCGCGCAGCCTCCAGGGCGCAGCCCGGAAAGGCCTATGGATGGCTGTGGCATGTGATGGCTATTGCCATGCAGTATGTTCCTCTCCTGAATCAAAAACCTGTCTTGATACATCTTGATACTGTATATATGATTCTATGGCTATGATATTGTGACTATGATATTTCTTCACACTGAAGTGATATTGATGGCAATTCCGCGACTGGGAAAGTACGTTTGCTGTACATTACATGCTGTCATTCAGTTGCTTCTGTTGCCCCCTGACCGTGTTCCTGCCTTCAGAAAATTGCCGAGTACATTCGCTGAGTCCATGCTACCGCCTGCCAACTTGACATGTCGTTCGTGCTCAGTTTCTGAGGGGGAACTTGACACAATATCATGCAACATTGGGCGCTTCAAGATCTTCAAGCAGCATCAAGAGTTTGTGTGCGTGCCTTCGCTGCTCTACATGATGGTCAACTATCAGCATGAAATGACCACGCAAATTCTCATTTGACTTTGGACAATATGGTTTGACAGAAATTATCGCCAATCAAAGCCATCCCATCACCCTGAATTGATTTGGTATCCAGAAACATCCAGAAAGTCTGCAACAATCGACTTTTTTGTAGGTACCTTATGTGTCTCTTAAATGACTGCACAGCCGCAGCCCCTGTGTTTGCTCAAATGTCCAGAGGCTTAGTCTGAGTGTCTATATGTAGCAGGTGCCTGCTTCAACCTTTCATGTACCTGGATGTCACCCTTAGTCAGATGCACCTGGGGTTTAGCTATTCATGGTACAATCATCTGGCGTCCAAATCATGAGCCAAGATGCCGCCTTCCATGCAGTGCAGTTTTTAGCAAATTCGAATGGGTAGGGAGACATGGATGGACCTCCAAAAACTTTCATCACATCGCCTGAGAGATGTAGACGCACAAGCAGCTGGCCCGGGATTGTTTGAAAGCTGGGTTTGCCAATTTCGATGATTTCATAATGTAACATTTCTGCAGTGCATTTCTGCAACTGCTAAGGCCTCGGCAAAGCCACCGACATGGGCTATTGAAACCAAAGGATTGCAAGGGCTTTGGCTGGAGGTACACAATGTACATTATCATCAAGCCAGGAACTTGGTGTTTCATCACAACCTTCAGTATAGCGACAGGACAACTCAGCTTGCGCTCTTTGATAATATCTGATTAGTCAATGCACATCTACAGCTATCTGAACTCTGAAGGCTCAGACTCTAGGACCAAGCAGGTGTCCCCTCCCAACTCTAGGGGTTGATATGGTTGGTGATCCAATTCAATGCCTGCACAGCAGGTCTTAAACTATCTTAGCACTAAAGCCCTGAGGTCGGAAAGCTTGCCCCAAAAAACTTGCCCTCTATGGGTTCAAGTTGGAAAATGGAGCCATGTTCAGCAGCAGGTGGCCAAACATGTCTCCCCGTCTGCGAGGCGGTGTTTGTGATGTCTGCGTTGGCCAAGAGAATATTACTATCACCTAAGGGGATAGCTCACACTTCTCAACGGTCATGAATGTTCAATGAGGGGTGACCCACCCAGTTATGGGCTTGAGGCATCCACAAGAGGCATTGGACCCATTCCATCTTGATAGATTCCAGCCAGATCACAAGTATGAAACCCATGGGAAATATGCAAATGTTTGTTGGATCTCTCAAGTTCCAACGTCACAAAAGTTCCAACGTGACATCACAGAGCCACTAAAAAGTCCTTCTCCCGTGGAGAACACGACGGCCTCGAACCCGCTGCGGACCCGGCAGCCCCTCCCTCAGGGAGGGCAGAGAGGTCCCAGGGATGCGACGCGATAATAAAGTGCCGGCGTAGCGAAGCAGCCAGGGGAAACTCCAAGGGGAAGCCAAATGACCAAGCATTGCCACTTTGATCGAACATATCCAAAAGTCATGGTTGAACCGATGTTGCCAGAAAAAGTGGAAATGCTGAAGCACAGAGATGGTTGAAGAGTAGCCGCTTTCCTGTGGTTACTTGTGAATTATTCACAAGAGCGTTTTGAGAGCTGCACAGAGTTCTTCGCCCGATATCGTTGGCAAGAGCTGTCATTTTTCCCCATACATCCTTTCCACGGTTCTTCAGGGCAACTGTTGCATTCTGGATGCTCTTATGGACGTGCACCTGATGCTCCCCCCAAAAAAAGGAATAGCCTGTGGTTCGTTGATTGCGGCATCAAGCAAATTCTATCTACTTGTCTGTGTTCCGAATCTCCCATCAACATCAAAGTGGCTTTCTTGAATGTGCATTTGCCATCTGTAGGAACGGCTATGTCCAATCCTGAAGCGATCTTCCGTCTCCATGTGTGCTTTAATTAGGGTGCATCTCTCTCCATTCACAACAGGTTGTGTCAACTTTCCTTAGTAAGGGGGGAGGGTTGTATTTAAGGTGTGCCCCCAAAGACAGACATACGATGACATACGGTGTCTTTAGATACCCTATGGATCCTGGCGCACTTCGCAATGCCAGCAGGTGCTCAGACGGAGCTTGGGAGGCGAGGCCACCTTTTCTTTACAAAAAGGAAGCACTGATGGGGCTTCGAAGCAGAGAAAGGGATGGAATTGACATCAACCACAACACTGACATATCTATGTAACAACTATGCATGACTTTTCTTGTATCATATCTCTATATCTAAATATGTATATTATGTATATATATAATGTGTATATATTTGTATATATGTATATATGTATATATGTGTACAAAAACAGTATGTATTATTAGGTACGCATTATACATCTCCATCCGCACCTGCTAGTGGAGGCGGCAGGTAAAAATTGCAATCACATCTGATGTCAGGCAATCCCTTCGGCTGCTTATTTCACTCGAAAATCTGAGGTATGGCCGGTATGGGCATATCCGCCAAGAGGCACAACCCATGGAGACAGTTGCTGCCTTGAAACGCCCAAGAAAGGGCTGGAATAGATGGAATTTGCCACGACATCACCTGCAGGAGATAGGTAGAACTGTAGAACCCTCAGCTGGAGGAACCAAGTTTCACCATATTTAAACCCTGTACCGTATAGTAAGATTTAAACAAGATCCTTTTCCGCATTTTCCAGAGAAATTCTCGGACTCCCATTTCCGGTCACACCTTTCATACTCACGTCACATCAAAATGCACCAGGCAGTGCCAGTTTCAGTGACTTCAAAACATCATGGCACCATGGCACCCATGAATGCTCCCAGCAAGTCTCCTCTGAACCAACCTCGCAAACAGCTCTGATAAAGAAGAGCCGAACCTATCAATAACCGATAGTCTGATAGGGCACATATGTATCATAACTCAGCCATCCCATTCACTACCGCAGGTACCGCCACGCCTGCAAGTGATTCAAGTCCCTGCAGTTGCAGTTTCCTGCTCCTCATGTCAGATGACCACAGGTGACCCCATCCGTGCGTTCTTCACTTGCGCTTTGCAGATGCTGGCGTGAGAGTTAAAAATGGAGATGGAATTGGGGAGTGTTGCGGAGATTTTTTGGGGAAAGTGGTGCCACTAACCTCTGTATCAAATATTACACATATTAAATATATATATATATATATATAACTTATATAACATTGTATAACTATTATCATATCATCCATTGTGGATAAATATTGGCAACATCATTACACACTTTCTGATCAAATATGACTCATCTGACTCAGCACCTCAGGCCCAACACCCTGCTGGACCAACTCCTTTGGAGCTTCTTTACGGTCTGCCATCAACGCCATAAACCTCCAGTGCGCCAGGATGGAACACACAAAGGTTAACAGGACCTTGCAATAGAACGAAAGCATGGCACACAGAAAGGTTGCACTTCCGGGTTTCAAGATTGCATTTCCGGTTGGGGACTGAGATTGTACAGAAATAGTTTTTTAATGTTTACAAGTCACACCTGGGTAAACTGGGGCAAAGACCTCACCAGCCGGCACCATCTATATAGTGAAGTTGGCAATCGAACCACTGGCAACTGAGCCCAGCACTCCTCGAAGGACATGTGGCCATCACCGTTTTGGTCCACCTGGCCCACAGGCCACACAAGGCCGTTGGGGGTTCAACCATTCAATCCATCTCAACAATGATCATCAAAGTGGTATCCTCACATTTTGAGAAGATGGAACATTCAAATCCAAATATCTGAAACCAACAAGTGCCACTTGATGTCTAATCACTTCCTTTTGGGCAAGACGCGTGAATATTTCTTTGTATCCCCTTGATGCTATGGGTCAGAAGTCAAAACGAAACACCCCCGAAATTCAGTGATTACCATTCAAAAAGACATCTATGCTAGCAACATTTTTGGGAAGGCCACCCGGGTGAAATGACCATCATGCCAATGTGGTGCACTTGCCCAGCACCCCATTCTATCCTGTTGATATCAAAAAAGACATTAATTAAGATCTCCGTAGGTTGCTTACATCCCCTCTTTCTTCCCCTTGATATTATGCATCTCTCCAAAAATGCGGAAATTACCCCTGACTTATGGCAATTTCAATAGAGAACACGAGCTTCTCAAAACCAGTGGCTTCGTATGGATGTTCGCAACATCTTCAGGTACCAAACCTATATGGTCTTGTCTGAGAATAGGCTACCCCGAAATTTGATGCTGTTGATCAATCATTTATTCTATTAAAGTCTATGTTTATCATTCATTTTTCTCCATTCTGTGATTTCTAGGAGTTCTCCCGACATTTTCAGTACTGAGCCCCATCTTGAGAGCCCATGGCAACACCTCCTTCATGATCTCACCGATCTCTTCCACGCTGATGCCTGTGTTGCTGATAGAGCCACTTAGCGAACAAGATCAGCTTTGAAATATGTTGAAAAACAGGTGTTTTGTGTATGTCTCCATTATATTACATATACATACAATATACATTGTATTAATATGGTATGGCATAGGTGTAGATATTGGTCAGTGAAGCGTCCCTGTTCTCCTCCCACTTCGTGGGGATGAAACCACCCACCAAACGGAATCGTACTGAGCATTCCAACCTGCGAATCCCTCTTGTTCATGACCACTCTTCAACAGAGTAGCCTGGCCGTGCCACTTCGAAGGGAAGCTGATGCTACCACTTAACCGGGACACTTCATCGAAAGCAGGATGTGTTGCATCGCACCCCGCCTGTTTTCACTGTGTCTCAATTTCAACATTTGAAGCAACATGCAACAAAGATTCAATCCTCGAAATGTTGTCAATGTGTATCACCAAGAAAATACTTCCCTGAGTCCATCAACATCAGTCACTTGTGAGTCTTTGTTGGTATGACCATCCCATCTTCCAACCCGGCTGGCAACACCAGGTCGTCTTTGCAGATGAATCCATCCCCTGGGATGCCACTTGTACATTCACCATGGAGAGAATATCGTCATAGAGTCTCTACTTGGGGATTGTTCGTCCTACCACGTCAGACAATTCTACATGCACTTTGGACCAACCTGGTGAAACGCTCAGAGTGCAGAGCTGTTTAGAAAGTTGGAGTCCGGATTTGAATGGTTGAAGTTGTTGAAGTTGTTGGCTGCTAAAAATAAGGTCTCTTGGCATATCTTGGCATCTGACCATTCACATCAAAGATGTGAAATGCGGCTTTGCCTCAGTTGAACCACGTGACTCAATTCTGAAAGCGTTCCCTCTCCACTAAGCGCAGCTTGGAGAAAACAAGGACTCGGCAGATCTCAAGCCAGCATTTCAATTTCATTGAATCAGAAGTAACAACCGTTAATAAAATGTGGTGTCTTCATGGTGGAACCACCTCCTCCACTGCCTATGATCAATGACAATTTGCAATTCAAGTGATCGCGATCCTTTTCGTCACGCCAATCAGATCAGGTTCCATTTAAGGTCAAGTCTGTTATGGCGAGCCACTGGCCATGCTGAATCGCTTTTCATTGTTGGCTGCCAGCTCTACATTATGCACCTTTGGCAATTTGAGCACCTCTGTTTCATGCAGCTGTCGCCTCTGCAAGATTACCCTCAGCTTCAAATGTTAATTTCTGGTGTCGCTGGTGCTGCTCCATCTACAAACGCTTCAGCAGCTTGACTGGCTCCGACACAGAGCACTGCTCCGACTCCCTCTGCACAAGTACTGATTCCTTCCAGCAAGTCCAACTCTCCTTTTTGATCTTTTTGGATCTACTTTGAATCCACTTTGAATCCTTTTCAGTCTCCCTTGGGTCTTCAGCTAGTCCTCCTGAAACTGCGTTTTAGTCTGGAGGTTCCAGTCACTAGCTCCTCATCATTGGCTTCCCTGCGCTTCCGCATCATCCGCAGCACCTGCTCCACAAGCTGAGGGTCCTCCAGGGTCGCCACCGCAGGTGCCAGGGCGCCCAACTGGCCATCATGGCCTTGGTTGCGCCAGTGCTGCAGCAGGAGCTTCACCAGGTCCAGGTGACCTTCGACACAGGCAGCGATGAAGGGACTGGTGTCCCAAGTGTCGTGGATGGTGGCCTTCGCTTTTAGCAACAGCTGGGCGATGTGCAGAGTGCCATCGCGACAGGCCTGGTACAGGGGAGAGGAGCCAGCCAGGGTGCGGCGATTCACATCGGCTGCCGCTTCGATCAGCACACGCACCGCTTCGAAATGACCTGCAGGGTGAGCACAATCTGACATAATTGGATTTCTCAACGATGCTGAACAAATTTGGGCGCAAACATTCATGATATTTCATGATGATGTATGGTGCGAAGTGTCACTCACCGCCGTTTCAACAAAGTGGAGCTCTCCACCTCGTTGAGTCGCCACCAGCAACGGAGTGTAGCCCAAGTTCGTTGCCCTGTTGACGTCAGCTCCTGTGATCATGGACCCCCCAGGATTTGTGGACAGGAAGTGTGAGCCTTGGATGGTCTTGGCAAGGGAAGATCCCATGATACCCCATGTTTGTATCTGTTGCAGTTTGTCGGCTTCGCGTTGGAACGTTTTTGAGATAGACCAATTTTCCCTGGCCCATTTTGTTGACCTGAGGATAGGTGAGATGTATAGTAGGAATTTGTGACCTGAGGATACGAAGGATCAAAGTGGTAAGGCTATGTAAGACGGCAATAGTCAATCATTGATTGGTTTCCCTCAAAAAGGTGTGGCAGATCTGCCTTCCTGGATCAGTCCTGCCATGCAAGATCCACTGCTAAGGTTGCCACAATCAACTGCTTGGGTAGTCCATGGTGACCCCAAAGGTTTTGACTGCTACAAAGCGAGGTTGCTATGGATTGCGGGAGGCTTGTGCCTTTCAGGCAATTAAGATCAATTATATAATTATATAACCAAGTTCGGACATAGTGATCCACTCACCTAAGGAGGTCCTGCTGCTATCAACATTCTCAGGACTTCCAAATTCCCTCGTTGTGCTGCCAGCAGCAGGGGATGTCCACTGCTATGAGAGCCCGAATGCTCCAGTTTCGCACCTGCATCCAGCAGCAATCGAACCACCTCCAAGTGGCCGCGACTTGAGGCAATGCTCAACCTGAGATTTTCCATATAGATTTCCTCTCTAAACATAGACCCTATGAGTCCGAAGGGGATATGAGGGGTAATATTTCTCAAACAACCGCGATTCAATGCCAAGAAATGATGTTTGACACCCAAAAAACTTGGTGAATATAGGGACCCTTGAAGAATCAGCTGGGAGAGCTATGCTTCTCAGTGGTCATCTACAACAAAGATTGCTGATTGCTGACTCAGTTGCGGCCTGCCACCATCACATGATGCCTGGTCCGGGTCTGCTCTGGCTGCCAGGAGCATTTGCAGGACTTCCAGGTGTCCACGATGGCCTCACCATTCGGTCTCTGGGGCATCGGACTGGACCACGGTTTGAAGGGAAAAAATATGAAAAAAAATGTGAAAAAAAATATGAACATGTCACAAAGTCTGGTGTAATGGACAAGTCGCAAGCCATGTGTAGAGGAGCTACCCCACCGAAGAAACGGGGTAGACTCAGCTGGTCCACGAGGCTTCCGGCTTCGATCAGCAAGTGGCAACACTTTGCGGAACCCCGCTCCACAACCCAATGCAGCGCGGTTTCTCCAGAGTCCTCCGAGACGGGATGGTGTCGCAATAGTGAGCAAGACCCTCTTGGATGGATGATACGTGAAATCCCATGTAAACTTGAATTCAATGGATTGGTTTAAGGATGTTTAAGGAAAAATCTATAGCAAACCATGGTTTTACTTTTTCCCAGTCATTATAGGTGTGTCCTGTAAATGTTCTCCGCGACTAATGCAAACCAAAGGCCCAATCCAATATCACTCCATTTCTAATCCATGTTTCACCACCCAAAGAGTCGCAACTTTTGCATCAAAGCTTCACCCACAGTATTCGGATCTTGAGGTTGCAAGAGCAAAGTCTCCAGTGATTCAATGTCCTGGACAGATCGTCGAACTGAGAAGAGTCAATCATGCGATGTGGCAGAGGATAAACGCTTCCAACTGCACAAGCACATTCTTTGACACCCTCCACTTGCCACATTGAAACAAGTTCCATGGTATCATAGTATATTCAGAAATGAATCAACAACAATGTCGAAAAATGAGTCTGACGGACAGGCTTGGGAGATGTCCGATTTTGGCACAAACATGCTCGCCTCTCGTCTTGCAGCTTCCAACAACTCTTTCCCTTCAGAAGTTGATCTCAGTGGTAACAGGGCCAGCTGCAAAGTCAGAGGCGGCTGCACTTCCTCATCATCTTTCAAGATCTCACCTTGCAACAAGATCTGCTGTTGAAATCGGGGTGTTCCCACATATTTTTGCAGATGCTGCTTGAGTCTCCGTATCTGGCAGGGCACGTAGGACGACACCTCTGGATCTGTGCCGACCAGGCCCAGGTCCCGGAACTCCTCTGCCGCGATGCAGGCCACGTCAGCGCCGGAGAAAGCCGACTGGATTCGCAGCATCGTCGCGTAACCGACTCTAGTCTTGAGAAAAAACTCGTTTTGGAGGCAAAAGTAAAGCAATCCCAACATGCAAAATTGCACGGAAACACTGGGCTAAAATTGATGGATCATGTGCGAACACCTGTTATTTGCCAAAGTTGTGAAAAAGTAATTCTTGTGACAGCTGAGCAGTTCTGGGTTTGTGTGCTTTGTCTTTCATGTCGAAACTTTGTCCAAACTTCTGCCGATCCTATTTCATATTGGTTGTATGTTGTAAGTAAATCATAGTACAGTAAGATCCCGGTCCAGAGTCAGCCCATTTCAAGCAGCTGGTGATCGTCTGGTTCCTCCCCACAAGTCGTAGATGCTTGGATCACACACAACACTCAAGTATCGCCTTGATGGCGTCCCCTATTGTTGTTTGGGGGAAGCTGTAGAAACAAAATACCGACAAAACGGTCCAGATAGTTTTTAACTACGATCATCAGTCTATGCTACATCTGATATAGAGCAACCATGCATCCCTTATGATACACCAAAACCATACCTCCCTGACCAACCTCTTCAATCCTGTTGGGCAACTGTGTATTGCAAGATATTGCAATTGCATAGCCCGTGAATCACTCCAAAAAGTAAACGGAGCTGGTATTTTCAGGATCCTCACTATCAAACAGCCCGTTGGCTCATTGCGCTGCCAAAGGTCAGCACCGTTTTGTCCTCGCGTCGTTGAGACTGTCAATCAATATCTAATCAATATGAGGTTGCTGTGCCCCAGCAGCAGCGAAATCATCGCGCAAGGGGCCGTCGCAAATGGGTTTTCGCTGTTGATCAATGAATATCGACTGACGCTCAGCCTGTTTCTCACAGGCAGATCACGCTTGCCACATCAAGTCTTTTTCTTCTTTCTCTGAAGAGCTCTGAAGTTAAAGGAATGCAATGGTTCACAATCATCTTCATCCTCGTTTGCCTGCGGCAACCAAGTCTCTCTTTTAGGTCCAAAATTGCCACGGAGCAAGGAAAACGCAAAGTGTCGCAAGCCGGCATGTCAAAATGATAGCAAATCAATAGTTAGGAACCCAAGAAATCCCTTCAGCAAATCCCATGTACCATACTGTATCACCATTTATCATCATCTATCATTATCTATGGTCATCATCTACTGTGTATTTCTCCATGGTTGTCCATATTATATGATGTATATTATTGCACTGTTTCATCATCTCTGTGCGCCTCTTGCTCTGCAAAGCTCTCCACAATGTCCAAGAAGCGATCAAATGGCGCCTCTGAGAAAGCCGTCTCCTGCAACTACTCTGCAACCAGCACGTGCCCCGGTACATCTTTGGCATAGCTCAATGATTCATTTCACCAAAAGAAAGGACCAGAAGTTTGGTGAAACGAAACAAAACCTGCCTGAAATCCAGGTCGGGGTCCTCATCACAGTTGTTCACAATGTGCTTCACCATGCCAAAGTGCGGTGAGGTCTTCCGCAGGTTGACAAAAAAGTAATCCTGGGTTTCAAAAGAATTCAGGTGGACTTGTGCAAAAATAGGATGTCCCTAAAATACATTTAAATGTAAGTGCAGTTATCTATACTTGTCTCTATTGGTTTCATCTTTTTCCCTATCTAAATCACAATTGAAATGTAAATCGCCCGAAAAACTCCTGTGACCATATTACGTGACCCATGTGTTTAGGAAGTAGTCGTCGCTTTGCTGGATGGTACAATTCAACCGGTCATCCTTGTCAGTTTCGTCTGATTATCAAACAGGCTGACTCCAATGTGACCTGCTGATTGGCAGGAATGTTTGCAACGTGCCTATGCTGATTGGACATCCAAAGTCCCACAAACATCTACGAGTAACTACAAGGATAATTTGCAGTGGACTCGTCAACAACTTAAGAATAATTGCAGCTTGGTTTATCTTTGATTTGTCTGCGTAAACTATCACATCACAGCTCTGAAACTGCAAGGCGAAAAAAAAAGAGAAGAAAAAGAACGAACTATATCATTGACTATATCCATGTACATGAAATACATGAAATAAGCACCAACAACCCCCTTTGAATTAAGCCATTCCCCTGCACCAACAAACACTTTAGAGCGGTTCAAAGAATACCTGTGCTTGTACAAGCAAGTAGCGTACTCTGAGGACTCCCCAATGCAAATCCAGTCATCGCCAGCACAGCTATCTTCCCCATGTTCCTCCATCCAATCTGCTTTGCACTCCTCAGGCTGGAGGCGCTCAGTGGATTCAGGATGATTCAAGGTGCCGTGGCAGCTGGCAGCTGCACTGCTTACAGTGGAAGTGTGCATGAGTTACCGAATCACAGTGAGGCTGTCCTCATCTCCAAAGATGTCATTGCCAAACTCCCTGGTGGCTGCGTACAGACAAAGGGGCGGAATCCCCATCTCCGCCCGAAAGGTCCATTTCGCCCCTTGCTGCAGCAGCAACCGCAAGGCGCTGGGGAATTCCAGACCCTCCGGCAGCGCGGCATCAGCGGAGAGCCCACCTTCTGCCGGGTCGCTTTGGACCTTGCCACGCTTCTCCTGAGAGCGCCAGAACTTGGGGAGGTGGTGATGGTGATGGTGATGGTGATGGTGATGGTGATGGTGATGGTGATGGTGATGGTGATGGTGATGGTGATGGTGATGGTGATGGTGATGGTGA
>BGPT01000821.1:7833-60776 GCA_003297045.1 Symbiodinium sp. clade C Y103 | reverse complement strand
GGATGAGGATGAGGATGAGGATGAGGATGAGGATGATGATGATGATGATGATGATGATGATGATGATGATGATGATGATGATGATGATGATGATGATGACGATGACGACGGCGATGGTGATGTGCAATATTTTCCAGTGTATATCTCTGTAATTTAATGAAACTCGTGGTTCGAATGAATTTCATCATATTCATTCATGATATATGGTCGATCATTCACACTCCTGGCTCTAAACCGTGAGTAGTTTCAACTGTGAGCAATTGTGTGCTACTACAGCAACGCTATGCAAGGCTTTGAATCCTAGAGGTCTCGAAATTCAGACAAAAACCAGTACAAGCCAATCACACCCAATACAGATTCAATCTGTAGCTTTCCAGCAAAACCATTTACTCCAAACCCCGCATTCCTTGACCACTTTTCTGCCAAGTTGCCACCTTTGCCTTTAAGGCCTGCATTCGTAAGGGCACCCAGCCCTCTGACTTGATCACAGAGAGGGTCGGCATCTGACCATCGCCACTCAAGACTTCCCGCAGCAGCTTGTCATCGGACCAAGGTGTAGTACCTGCAACGGAACATCTGGAGGGTCAGAGTTGGGAACACGAGAAACCTCCAAGCAGTTGTCAATTTTCTCTGAATCTCTGACAAGCCGGGGATGGGTGCATGTTTTGGCGTAAGATAGGCCGTCTGAAGGGAAGCAAAACCATTTCCTTTCCAGAAAAAAAAACACTTTGGACGGAAGATAGTGCAACAGTCCATTTTTTGTGAGTGACTAAGGCTGTCACACCTGTCTAGAGTCTAGCCTAAGTCACCTTTAGTGTTCGCTGACGGAATTTCTTCAAATGTAAGTAGAGTGGGATGTTGCCTGGACACATGTTGCACAGTCCCAAAGTTGGACACCCTGCCTATCAACAAAGTAAGCTGAACGGCAGGACACCCCAAGAGGTCAGACACCTTACCTTTCACCGTTTCCAGGTTCGAATCCTCCTAACCCAGTCCAGCCATGTGGATTGAAGGCCGAGCGCAAAGGAGAACAAAATATATCACGAGGCCGTCATGAAGCTTTGCATACCACACTAAACTGGGAAAATCACTATAACATCTGTAAAGCTGGCGACATACTTAATCACTTTGACGCACTCTTGTGCCAAAAAAGGCATCTCAAGGTACGGTCGAAGGTCAGTTGATACACGTAGCAGGATTTTACCAGGACATGAATGTGACTTCTTGGTGAAGGTCCTCCAACTCCACTTCTCCAGACCATGACATGGAACTCACCAAGACTTTCATGGCACACACAGTTCCGAGCGCGGGGCACCGCTGACCCTTTAGGCCCGAGAAAGGTGCTGCAAGAGAGTGAGCAGTTGGAAGCTTGGAAAAATGTGCAAAATCTGCTGGAAATGTGTCCAATCCACCAAAAAGCTGCAGTGCGTCAAAAAAGATAACTGAGGAGCAAGCACACCTGCTCCTGGAGGTACTGTTTCTTGGAGATATTGGCTGCAATGAACCTCACGGGGCAGCTACGTAGCAAAAATGTTGTACCGAGGATATCCCAGACGTGGAAGTAAAATCATTTGGCACCACTGCTGTGTCAAAGAACATGAAACGCAAGACAGCGCCTCATCATCATCATCATCATCATCATCATCATCATCATCATCATCATCATCGTCATCGTCATCGTCATCACCATCATCATCACCATCATCACCATCTTCATGCTTATAATCCTCATCATCCCCATCATTCTCACCATTCTCATCATCCTCATCCTCCTCCTCATCATCACCACAGTGGTCAATACCACCACAATCATCATCAAGATTGTCGCGTCATGATAATCATGGTCAAACCTCACGAAATGATCACCTGACCATATGTGCCAAACTAAGACTGGAGCTCTGTATAATTTACTGTCCCACTGCCATCCACATCAATCTCGTGCATCAACCGCCTTAGCAGTTTCAAGAGATGATCAGTCGAGAGTTGTGACAGTGCACCATTTCTTTGGAGTAATAGCAAATCTGCCTGCATAGTTGTTTTCACCGAAGTGCTGCTTTCACTAAAGTGGTAGTCAGGAAGAAACGGGACGTGCACACTTCGATGCTGACGCAAGTCTACGTATCTCCAAATATCTCAAAATAAGCTTTGACCTACAGGTGTTACAGGAGAGACTTGTTTACATCCCAACATACAAACCTACACTCAGCCGCTTCCTAAAAAAAATAGAAATTGAAGTTCACCTAAAACGTGTCTAAACATCAAAGGCATCAAAGGATCTAAGCCGGTTTCGATGCCACACAGCTTCACGCAACTTCACGGGCCCTGGCCGCATCTCCACCCGAATGGGTTCCTCCACTTCCAGCCGCTCCAAAGCCTCGTCGATCTCTTCCACCTGGAAGAGGCGTCAGAGGAAAACCTCCAAAATCCCACTAAACCACCATTAAATTCATGGAAAATCATTGAAAATTCCATGGTGAACCCATAACCTTAAGTCCTAGATCCCATGCTGGCACGTGCGCCATGGTCACAAAACCTTGGGGAAGGTCATCCAAGTATTTGTATGAGTGTTGGTGGTCTGGAATCCAAGAACCGACTTTCGAAGTGATTCTGATTGTAGGGCATGCGAACCTAAGTTCCGTACTACAGACCCAAACAGCAAAGAACCTGTACGGTAGCAAAATATCAGCGTACTACATCTCCAAATCATCTTGGCATTCATGGCATTAGATCATTTGATCTCACACAATTCCAACATGAATTGATATTGAGATGTGTACATTGTGTTCAGCCACACTTCCTTCCATCTGGCCGTTGCATGAGCCAGGAAACCTGAAATGAATTGAATGCAGCTAGTGGTTCAAATCAGGAACAGCCCCGTTGCTGAGGCTCATGTTACCCAGGCCTTAAAACTTGCAGATCATTGCAGATCATGTAACATTTCGGCCAGCACTTATGCTCTGCCCCAACGTCTTTCGGGATGATTGTCGGGAACCCCATTTTTGGTGACCTTTACAGTACTTTGTGGCCTTTCATGTTGGGATGGTTTAAGTTGATGTCCCTGAGGTTGCTTTCTCAGGGACGCGTTTGATGACCCTCTGCGGGGAATCGGCTGTCCTGCAAACTCTGTTTTCGTCACTTTTTACATAAACCCTAAAGAAAGCCTAGAAAAACACTAGAGAAACCCTTAATGAACCCTAGAGAAACCCTAGTGAAGTACCTGTGGGGCGTAGCGTACGTGCTGCGGGTAACATTTCTAAGTTACATATCCTCAGAAATCACACTCAGCCTATACGTGGACAATCCTGCAATAATATGTAACAATTAATCATAATCATTTTAGAATTGTATCTCCAATAATATCGACCCCTAACAGTACGTCACCTGCTTCTCGCAGCGCCCTGCTTCCCGGAAAATTTGCTCAGCTCCCGAACCGACAGGGTCCCCGAGTTGTCATCGTCCAACGACAAGAAAATCTGTCGCAGCTTCTCGATAGTGTCGTCCGAGATCTGCCAAGGACTGGTGTGAGAAAACTCTGAAACCATTAGTTAGGTAGTGGGTCAAAAGTTGGTCAAGAAATTGGGGTACCCGAAAAAGATCAAGTAAAAAGTGCCAGTTCATGCCAGTTCATGCCAGTTCATGCCAGTTCATGCCAATTCGTGCCAGTTCGTGCCAATTCATCTGTGGGTGGTCTGAAATATTTCGACACCACCTTAAGATTTCAAGGTATTGGGGGGTCCTCAAAGAGCTTTCATCCAGGAACATGATGGACTCGTGGCAAATCAATAAAGTGTATGAATGATGTGGGTCATATAGCGAACAATTGCGAAATGAACTTCCAAGGAGGGAACTCATTGTGCAGAATCATACAATCTTTTCAACTTCAATATACGGAGGCTTCCTGAAATGGGGGTACCCCCAAATCATCCATTTTAGTTGGATTTTCCATTGTGAACCATCCATTTTGGGATTTTTGGGGTACTCCATGGTACTCACATTTATGGAAACCTCCATATCACCAAAACTCCAAGTTCATCTCTGGCAGAACCGCAGAAATCACCCACAGCCTGTCGTGCAATGACCTGCAGAGCCACCTTTTTCAAGCGACTCTGAGCTACCTGAGCTCGAGCTCGCTCGGGCGACATCGAAGATGATGAGCCTCTTGGAAAACTGATGGAGTCTTCCAGGAAGTCAAAACTGAGATACAAAATTCTGTCCGGATGTGTCCGCAATTAGAACTACACCTCAGTATGTTGGTATTAATTGTCAGATTGTTTGAGCATTGTAACACTACAATCGTAGCAAAAAATATCCCGACCACATGCAGACCTCTTGTCTTAAGACAACGCAGTGCCCAGCTCTGCGACCAAGCTACAAAGGTGCGCATCTGTGCCAGGTTGTGTTCCTTAGCTCAGAAAGCGTCACTGAGCTGTTCGTGTCATGTTGGGATTTCTTCCGGAATAGGAAATCCACATCTTACAATTACAAAATAGCTAAAGAGGTGACTGCATTTGTTTGTAAAACTGATTGAAAAGTTCGATTCTGAAATGCCGTCCGAAAGCGAAAAAAGGGTTTCTAATATGTTTTTCTAGCATGCCACTACAGGTAGTGCAATAGAAAAACGTCGGCGAGTTAGCACTGCCGCCCAACCCCTCTCGAAATGCCAGATTTGACAGTGCCAAGGTCCAGACGTCAACTTTTGTTTGCGCAGGGATCACCTTCGAAATCTTCTGCAGATGGGTATGGATCTGGGGTCATTTCACCTCAAAGTACACGTGTGAACGTGCCCAAAATCAATGATACTTAGGGTAAGGGACGAAAGCTAGCTCGGCAGGGAGCTGGAAAATCCATGATATTACGATGGCTGTGCACCTGACCCAAGGGACAGTTTGCTATTGACCTATTGTGTATTGACAAGATATTGAATATTATTGATATCTTTGCATCAACAGCCTGTTTTCTGTTTGGGCTGGGTCCCAACACCACCATCCCCAGCCTCCTGCCGGAACCAAGGCGAGGCAAGGACCTCGGCGGAATGCGGTCGCAGGTCCACCTCTTTGGTCAACATCTGGCTCACCAGCCTCAGCAGTTGCCGCAGGTGGAGGTGGGCAGCCCAAGGCTGAAGATGTCTTTATCAAATGATGGGGGTACTCTACCTCCAGGCTATTTTTGAGCTTCTGCAGAGAACAAATCTGGATTTCATGAGTGTTTGGGGTTCCAGCATGGTCTTACACCATCTTACACCACTTTCGAATTACTATGACACTGTTAAGTACCGTCAAGCATGATATCACCCATTCCAGGGCTCAGGCTCTTTGCCCAGTGCGGAGACTTTGTTCCAAGCTGTTTCTGGCGTGAAGGACCACTTCCTGCGGGGATGCACGCTGCACAGGGGCCTTGCTACAGTACCCCCGAAGTGCTCAATGAAACTGCACCAGCTGCTGGATGTACAATTTCAGTTCAAACAACACAACATGACATGGGTGACTCCATATTCCCAAACGTCAAAAGCAAGCAAACGCAGGATTAGTGAAATTTGTTTCAGCCCAGCTGGGTGTCCCATTTGTTGTAGAGGGATGGCATTGCCAACCCAGTGACAGAGCCCAAGCAAAACAGAGCAAAGCAAAAAGGTATATCTAACTTACTTGCGTACCCAGTTGACTGATTCTTTGAAAGTGCTGGGAAATTAAGGATCCACACCATCCAAGTTGGATAAGTCCTCTGGTAGTTTTGTGTAATTGTCCTGCAACCACCAGGGGTCTTGGGCTCCGAACCCTTTCTTCACCCTCTTCATGAGTTCGAGGTCATCGTCATCATGGAAGGGTGGAACACCAGCCAACATGACAAAGAGTACGACCTGGGGCGGTACATGTCAGCATAAATGGAGTGACTGGGCCCATTAAAAGTGCAATGTTTAGTGTATTCAACCATCCATTTTTGAGGGTTGATTATTATTTTCGATCCATACCATCCCATACTCACACATCCAGAAGGTATGAGGAAAATTCACGGTTCAGCTCTGGGCTACAGCCGGGTTTCCTGACACCAGCAGACCACACGTCCACTTTCTCTGTGTAAGGCTCCATCCCTCAGACTTCCAACTGAGGACCATTGTTCCATGATTTTCCTGAAAAATGCTAAAAGACGTTCTAAATGTGCTAATGTCACTGTGTTGCATTTCAAGCCATTTCAAGGTTGTTTGGCGCAGAGCGAAATGCCCCTTGCAAAGACAAGATGCTCGCAGCAAGGTAAGCGCATCAAACAAAATTATCATCGCAATCAACAAACGAAGAGTATTCCAAAACAACAAAAACAAATTATTACTGCTATCCCAAAAATATTGAAAGCAAGAACACTTTTTTGTGTGACAGGTCAAAGACTTCGGACACTTGCTTTTTCATCCGCGTGGCACGGGTGCACACTGCCAAAACATTGCCGCTGCGACAAGTGCAATATTTGGTGAACTTGCGCTATGTTTTGCAACGCGGTGTTCGTTCAAAATTCTCGGACATCTCATAAATTCATTCATAGTTTATAACTCACTCAAAGCCAACTGTGACACTTCGCACCAGCAAATTCAACTACAGTACAAGAGCTAAAAATATGTCATTTTCTGCATTTTGGAGCTGAACTCTCTCATGTGCGCGGTGTTTGCAACATTTGAGAGCCAAAATCGCTAATTTGAACGGTATTTGCAGACTTTTGAACCTTGAATCTCTCTTTGGCAGCGTGTTTGTAAGCTGCTTGAGCCAGAATCGGTTTGAATCTACTATTTGAAGCTAAACTCTCTTCTTCGGAGCTAAAATTTGCAATTTTGCATAGTATTTGCAATATGAGGACCTTAGATCTTTTGTTTGGAGAAAAACGCAGCATCTTGGAGCAAGCATTCGCACAATTTTTTTCATTGGGGCATGCGGCACTTTGGAGTTTATCTTGGATTCTTTTGGTATTTCCCTACAATTTGTTTTAAGGTTGTACTAGGGATTGTTTGGGGTTGGTTTAGGGTTTATTCATAATTGGTTTGGGATTTATTTGGGGTTGGTTCTGTTGGTTTATGGATGTATTTAGGGTTGGTTTGGGACCTTGGGATTTAGGGTTTATTTAGGATTGGCTTAGGGTTATTTGGGGATGGGGTAAGGTCTATTTTGAATTGGTTCAGGATTTATGTAGGGTTGGTTCTGCTGGATTATGGTTTACTTGTAGCTGGTTGGGGTTGGTGTGGGATTTATTACTGTTTATTTAGGGTTGGTTTAGGGTTGTTTAGGAGCCACAAAAGTCACAAAAGCCAAGAACCCAGGCTGTAAAAGAAACACCAAACAAATGCCCCGTCTGTGCAAAATATGGTGGAAACCATACTACAGCAGTAAGAATGCCAAGTTGGTTTGTGGTGCTGTTTTTTTGATGATGGTATAGTCTGAGGTGGTTTTCCGATGAAATCAGAAAAGCTTTCTCTTAACACCTAGCAGGACCTAGCATCTTTATGGTCATGAAAATCATAAAATCAATAGAACAACTGTGAACGACTTTAACAGGGACTGAGTATTTCACTCTTCTTCAACACCTCAGGTGCCACGTAGTGAACGGTGCAGACCTGTCCGGATGTGAGCTGCGATGACTTGCAGAAATCCGATTCGAAACGAATTAAAATACCTATCAATACCTCAAAAAACCTCTGATTTTACCATTTTTACCAGAGAGCCATCCGAGGCCAGGCCTTGGTGGTCAAGGGGCCCAGATCAAAGCGCTTCGCAGTTCCAAAGTCGATGAGTTTCACCTTCCCATCCTGGCAGAATTCCCAAACCCCGGGATCCCAAGGTCCCCCCCAAAAAAAAAAAAAGACAGCTGGGCCCACCTGAATCGCACATTTCTTGGAGATGAGGAAGTTTTCCGGCTTCAAGTCTCGATGACAAATCATGTTCATGTGGATGTAGGAAACAGCACTCCTGGGCGCTCCGCACGCAGGGAAAGGTTTCAAAGGAGACAAGGGAAAGTGACAGAAACTTCAAGAGAAAGTGCCAGAAATTTCCCGATTCCAAAAAGTCTGGAGCACTTGTGAAAAGGAAAAGCAGAAACATGTGTGAAGTATTGCAAATATATATGAGAACAACTTTAGGGGTTGCACTTCACATGGCCAAGCTGTGTTGCGCTGTGGGCCCTGGCATGATCTGCTTGAAGAGCAAGGCAGCCGTGTGTTCGTTGAAGGTACCAGCCTGCCAAAACTCTGAGGATGGGATGCTGGGATACCACAAAATCATCCATGGTTCAAAATCCAACTGACTAGATGGGATCAACTTCCAGGGGGAACTCTAGCAACTTCGATCACCCCTGAAAAAATCATCGAACCAGCTTCCTTCTGAAAAAGTGCTCAAAATTACACTTTACCCCCAAATTAGATTGTTTCAGATCCTCAACATGTCCACCCTTTTGTGGTCCATTGGTACGCATACATTTGGAAAAAGCATCCCATACAATTATCCTGGTTGGCAAATACATGTAAATACATGTCCCTGTTATGGATTAATGATAATGCTCAATAAACCAGGTAGCCCAACAAGTCTCCTATATTAACCAATCAACAGGGGTACTGGTATCTTGACTGGCATAAATATAAATTGCCCTTTTCAGACACACCTGATCATTGTATATATTGTAGGTTGTACCATATGCCAATAAATCCGAATAAAATGGTTGATTATGTTGATTATGTTGATTATAGATCCCAATTTTTGTTGTTTGAATTTCAGACATATTCCCAATATTCATCGGTGAAATCCCCATTTGCATGGTGAAATCCCATTGGTTTTGTTGGTTGCATACATCCATGTTCAGACATTGTTGCTTACAAATCCCATCATATTCCATTATATTCCATTCTATGCCATCATATCCCATGGTATTCCATTATATTCCAATATATTCCCCACAAGAATGGTGGGTTTTAGACCCAATAGTGTTTTCAAATGGTCGTTGAGGTCCAGCATCAATGCTGGGTCCCTGGGCATCCTGGGTCACAAGGTCGGAATCTGTCCTCGATCATGGCGTTGAAGAGCTCGCCGCCCTCGCAGAGCTCCGAAGCAATGAAGATGCACCTGGTGCTACATGACCCACTGCTAGCTGGTAAACAAACTGGGATTCAAGTAAAAAAGATCTTGCAATATGTGTGTGTGTGTGAATATACATGTATACTGTATCACAATGTCATCCTAAATCGAGAACATGTTTTTTCAGACTGTAGGATTTTCAGAGAATGATCCTGAAATAGCAGGAATACAAAACTACAACACAAATCGGTTGCCTCTGGGACTGTTGTGCAGGTATCTGCATCACTTCTTTTGTCTACTAGCAACTACTAGTAGCTGCGAGTCTAACGAGCAGGCAGTGCCAGGCCCACCTGAAAAATATTCGCCACTTGGCATAGACATGTCATCCCTGGGATGAAAAATGGATGGAAACAAGTTTGGAAGGTTGTGGAACCTGGTGGCACTATCAGGGTGCTGTTTCCATCACAAGATGCCACTAGGCACTCGGTCTTGGAAGCCAGACAGGTCATCCTCAAAGGTGTAGTAGAGCCGCATGATGTGAGGCTGGGCGTCATTGGGCAGGTGCACCCGGCCAAAAATTGGTCTGTGCTCGTTTTGAAGTTTTATGTTCACTTCTAAGAGTTTAAGCTGGCAACGTGTAATACAATGATCCAAATTCTCAGATCGTTATCCTAGGGATCGTTAGGGATACATTTCAGCCAGGGGTGTTTCCTTTGCACTGGTCTCTCACATCTTTGAGGAGACAACGTGATCCAGCTGTTTCATGATCTCGATCTCTGCCTCAAAATGTGGTCATCAACCGTGACGACTCTTAAGCTTGGCTGGTCAAAATTGGAGACCGCAAGAATTGGATGCTTTGATATGCATTGCTAATCTATACTACTACCGCCACTACCCTAAAATGAACAGACACTTTGGTACACTTTGGTACTCTAGACCTGCAATTGCCCACCTCCGAACAGCTTTGCCTTCCGCATGCTTTTGGCTTCAGGAACTCTCCGATGCTCCAATCAAACCAATGCTTTGAAAATCTGATAATGTAATGCCTCCCGAAAGAACTGACTTCCACCAGGGCTCACCAGGGCACCCAACCCATAACTCATCGCTGGGGATCAGCTTTTTGGGGCAGCTCTTTACCTGTCACAAGGTATCAACAGACCAGGTATGGCAACGGCAGTTGGTTGTCTTAGTGGAATTTTTTCAAGACATGTGTCATGACGTCTGTTGTCTGTCATCACAGAGTCCATGCCATGTGAGGCCTCATGTGTCATGACATGTTTCACATGTCTGAGCAGCCAACCGCGTGAAGTTGGCCAGTCCTTGGCACTTGAAACTGTGAAAATCTGTGAAATAGTCAGCATTCCCTCGGCCAGCTGCAGAGCTCCGTGAACTAAGGCCCCGGCTGAGAGTGCTTTGCTCTCCACACCGTTCCGAAGGTGCCGGAACCGATCTGCTCTCCCATTTCGTACATCTGCCCACGGCAAACGGTTGCTGGGCATCAAACCACTTCAGCTGTCAAAGCGGTATGGAAACCATGCTCGGCCCACAATTTTGGAATGGCAAGAATTCTTTCGATGTTTGTGACATATGGGGATGCCATTGTGGAATTCATCACGAACGAGCCAGCTGTCGCCTGACTGGGATGACCCTCGACATGCTTGCAGAAGATGATGGGCGATCGGCACATCTGGGCTGCGCAATCACTGGGCGCAGATAACTCTTCAACTTCTGAGTAGTTTGGTCAAGCCATTCGACACAAATATCCCGGGAGAAAATGTATTCATCATTGTTGGTCCCAGGGCATCATGGTTTGATAATATATTTTTTACATTTATCAAGTGTTTAACTACGTGTATTTCTGTCATATTCATTTGGTATTTCATTTGGTTACATGATACATGTGTAATACATTTGGAAAAGATTGCGCAACAGGTTTCATCTTCTTTCTGGAGCCTCACAGAAGTCATCAACTGAGGCTCACACGCTGGGCCGCCGACCCTGAGATGTTCCAAAACTATCCAAAACTCTTGGCGTCTTGATGCGATTTGGGATTGAAACTCAGACTATATATATATAGAGAGAGAGAGAGAACATCGAATTGTATTCACGATGTCAAAACCCAACAAATGACAGCTGACACCACACTCGGCGGGCCACCCATCCTAAACCCGAAGTTATTTTCAACTGGTTGATGGTTTGAAATGTTTGAACCCATCCAAAAAAATATCATCCATTTGAATCATCATCCTAGGCGGAAATGGACACAGAAAATATCTTCATTGTTCTCCTCATCACTATTGGTTAAATAGAATATACAACTTGTTTTTGTTTTTGTTCGTTGAATCACCATTTGCACCATTTCAGATCCATGTTTGTGTCAAGGGTGCCATGCTGTTCCAGTTCGACATGACACATCCTGATGGCACTGAGATTCAGGCCAGGCTGTTCCTCGGAACGTGGCAATGTTTCATCAGCTATTAACCTTTCACTTATATATACATGTATATTATATTCATATAATTATATAATATGTGTATATATATATATGTATAATATATATATATATATATATGTATAATATATACAGTACATATGCATGATATCTATATTATATATATATATATGTGTCTATCCGCCGACCCCAGCCGACGGCAAGGGGGAGCGCGTCAGAGAAAAAGGGCAGTGGCCCGTGGTCTATGTTATGGATGTAAATATATAAACTATATTGAACTGAACTATTGCTAATTGCACTTTCTTCACAACATCCTGCGTTTTCTTTAGATACTACCAGCTTTCCATGTCCTTTCACAATTCCGGAAACGGTCATCCCATACCATCACATACCACCTCTCTGCCACTGGGCACCCAGTCACTCTGCGCACTCCTCCCACGCTGTGCCTCACCGTCCAGTGACATGCTGTGGATAATTTGGGGCAAAAACAAATGATTGCCTCCTTCAAAGGGCCCTGTGGGTATGACGACTCTCATTTTTGTTTATCAAGGAAGTGGTTTTCACATTGTTGTTTCCCAGTTTCTTGGTTATTGTGTGCTTTCACTGCTTATCATGTCGTTTGTGGCTGCAACCGGAAAAACTTTGGTTTCTGGAGCACTTGGGGTTGCAAAGACAACAAGTCAAGACGTTCAAACGTCATCAAACGTCTTTTTTCCAGCGTCCATGCAGCATCTAGACTCTAGAGTTGCAAATTTCTTGGGGTATGTCTACATGATTCTTGTTCGTACGTGCATACATATGTACCGTTCTCATCATCAGCGCAGGGGATTCAATACTAGGGGAAAAGGATTATTGAGGGGTCTCCAAACTGCTGTATGATCGTAAGATCTTTCTTATTTGGGTAAAATTCTTTCCACTTGCTGATAATGTGACGTCCACCATCCCACAGAATGTGACGGATGTGATTACCCTTCCTTACCGAAACAATAATCTTTAAATGTTATTGCCATGTTTCGGGTTGGTTGAATCACTGGGACAGCATTCCTGTTTGTTGAGAATAAAGATGCCCCTAGCCAAAGCAAACAACACAAGAACAGCAGGGAAGGCCAGATACCTGAACAGCGGCGCAGCCAAGCAAAGACGAGAGAGGAAGGTGCCACAAGGACGAGACAGGAAAAAATGGGAAAGCCTGATGGCCGGCCCACACAGGAAGCAGGGGATAGGATGAAAACGAAGAGCAAGGCAAAACAGAAATGACAGCAGCAGACCGGGCGCAGAAGAAGCAGGACACCGAAAGACCGCAGCCTGGGACATTGGTCAAGAACAGCGACTCAACAAACGCCGGTCTGTTTGAGCTTCTGAGTGGAAGCTGCGCACCGCTTGTTCATTATTTCGGCATTCCTCCACATTCCTTCATTCGGTTTTTAATTGTTGGGAAAGAAGACAAATCGGATCGAACTTCCGAACTTCCCGCCAAGAAGTTCTATGTCTATGTTTGTCTTCCGCTCTGAATGAAAGACACCATCGAGCAAACGTATGTAAAACTTAGCATACACCGCCTTCAGAGCAAATGATGTCAAACAAAATATGAATAATGATGTCCATACTCTTGGTGGTATCTGGAAGCTACAGTACCAGTGAAGGCCGCTGCCACTGCATACGACAATACGATACAGTCATAAAGAATCAGAGCGCCTTCCCTGCGGATCCAACACCCTGTGGCATTTTGGATGCTAATTCAGTTGACTTACTCAAACATCTAAGACCATGAGAAAATCGATGAAAAACATCAGCCAAAATCCAATGGTTTAAACTTCCAACCATTCCAAAACCTCATTTCCAAGGATAACATAACCCATCCCCACATCATCGTCTGCTCGAGGCTAACATCACCCTGGGACTCCAACCGCCGTCGTAAGCGACTGAAGGTGGCTGCATCCTTGTTGCGGAGCTTGGCAGAAACTCAAAAATTGGGGGACCATCAAGCTGTCATGACATGGGTAATGTGTATTATACATGATTTAATGTATATGTTTTATATCTATATCAATATCCATTATCCATTATCTACTGGCTGCTCAAATTGGGATTTGACGCGTGTGCGTCATGTCTATATGATATGTCCATAGCAAAATCGGTGTCAGATTCACATCAAATATGATGTCAAATGGTTTTGAGATGTTTTGAGAGGATTGGTGCTGATGCTTCATGTCCACAAGTGTCGGACGACGGATTTCTGCACAAACCTCGTCCGATCAATTTTCGATGTGCTGGCGTGGATCATTTTGACATCATGCCAAAAAAACTGGCTGCTGCAACCCATCACTCTATTTTTTATGTTGTCATATTCTCGTCCTTCGAACACCCTCAAAAAGATGAGCCGATCACCATGTCTTCCAAATAACAGAACAACAACATCAAACATCATAAAATCACCAAAAGTCACCACCCTGGAGCCCCAGAAGAGGTCCAGGGGGACCCTTCAAAGGGACCCCATGGGACCCCCACGTGCCGCAATCCTCAGAGACCATGTCCAGCGGCTCAGAGATTAAGCCCCTGCCCATGCCCAGCTGTTCAGTGCTGGTGGCCTCGGGATTTTTTTGGAGGAACTGCTGATTTCCTGATGGCCCTGATGATTTCCCCTGTCCACGGAAGCCATTCGGGGCCCAGCTGGAAGATGCAAATTACCACTGAAGCTCAACGCTCGTTTGCGCTCACCCGACCTGTGGCGCAGAATGAGTCACACCCCGAACACATATTGTGGATGAATTTGGATTGTGAAGGCTGAACGTCCCAGTTTAAAATCTATGTGCTCAAACATATTTTGACGGAATACCTCAATCTTTGCCAACCACTTTGTCACTCACATCACATGAGTCTGCGTACCATGTCATTATCAAAGTTCTTCTCTCCATCGGTTTGTGTGTTTTTTTCCCGTGCATGTCATAGCTATAGTTCCCATAGTTTCTCTTCACAGCACTGTGAAAGGAACCTTCTCTACCGTCACCCACTTCCTTGTCCTTTTAACCGCGCTGAGTTCCTGACATCTTCTTGGCCCTTGGAAACCAGGCAAAATCAAATGGAACCCAGCGCTCTGGTTTTCATTGTTTTGGATGTGAATGGTTGGTTAATCTTTCGGCATCCCAAGGTTTGCCCCTTGAGCCCCCAGCACTGCATCGCCGGAGGATTCCTGGGCGTGGAAGCTGCACGCAGTGGAGAATCCAAAAGTGATTTCCACCAGTTTCCACCCCTGGTTGCGCTCCGAAAATTCTCAAAACAATTGATATGTTTTTATATTGGCTTATCATTTCTCCAGAGAGAGAGAGAGAGAGAGTCGAATTTTGAAGGAGAACCCAATGATTGTATTTTTTTTGAGCGAGCAAAATAAAAGGGAGTGAAACATAGTAATACAATGTAAAACATAATAAAACAGTATCGCGGATTCGGTCAGTAGACCGGGAAGGTCCGTGTCAAACTTGAGCTGTGACTCGCGGGTTGGGGCTGCGCCTCAGAGTGCTTCAAGAGATCTCGAATGGCTTCCATACGATTGTCCTCAAAAGGCAAGTGGAGCACGAAGCATCACGCAACCTTCATCTGCAGTGTTGCGGAAAGTTGCTTTGGCACTGCGCTTCAAAGGTATGTTAAAGAGATTCGGTCTTGACTTGAATTCTGCTCTCTCTCTCTCTCTCGGATAGGGTTTTAAGTCTTGGAGCTCCAAGACCTGCATGACCTGACCTGAAGATACCTGAAGTGTCTGGGATGCCAGGCCCCTTTGCCTTTGCTCTTCAGCACCTTGGGAAATCGTCGGGGACGGTGACCATGGTGAGCCACAGCATCTTGGGGCCATAGGATCGGTGGTGCTGAGGCTGGCGCGGCTTGTAGAGGTGTCATGCCCTTCTCAAAGATCCTGGGAGCCATGAAAGCTTTGGAAATCTGCCAACTGACACAGGCAGCCAGGATACCCTCAAAAGGGACAACCTGAAGACCAAGAGTGGGAGTTTATGGTACTGATACTCAAAAAATCTGAAAACGATAGCAACCGCTTCGACCAGGCAGTGCTAATCGAAATCAAATCATGGGATCTTTGGCACAGCGGAGGTGCCATCGCAGCTGAGGCAGAGGACTCCCATTTGGTGTGAGAGCGCACCAAAGGGCTGGCTTTGTTTTGAAGAAGCAACCTGCTGCAGCTGCGACATCTTGGAATCAGCTGAAAGAAGGCAGATTTCAAAATCCCCAACAAATCCTTAGACTCGGAGTTGCGGGAAGTAATTATATGTTATGTGCGATTAAACACAAACAAAATCCGCTGGCTTTGGGGCTTTGGGATCCTCAGCTGCCACCAAGTCGCTTCACGACTCCAGGGCTCTTCAATCGACCCACTGCCTCACTTGTACGGATTGCGCCAAGAGATGTCCAGCAAATCTTTGGAGAGTTTGGAGGTATCCGTGAGGTATCCCAAAGGTTCTTCTTGAAGCTGTGAATACTGGCAATACAATGCAATATAATGCAATACATTCAAAGCATTTCAAAGCTGTCAAATCTTTAAGCTGACATGGTCCCAGTCCAATTCTTTCAACTAGACTGACTAGTGTCTTGCAACTCCTTTGCAATGCAAATTCAAACGCTTCTTGAGACTGGCTAGACTACCGTCTCCAGCGGTCCCAATGGTCCCGTCCCCTCCCTGTGGTCTCCCACGTAGAACAGTGGTGCTGGGATCGAATTCGCTGGATCCAGAGGAGCCTGGAAAACGCTCTCCGGTAGGCCCTCGAGTGCCTCCACAGAAACAGCTTCAACAGCGTAGGGTCATGTAGCGTCTAACGTGGAATTCCTATAGGTCTGTCGCTGAAACACATGGCTGTGCTTGGTGGATGATTCTCTGATATTAGCTCTTTACAATTCTTTACACCTTCAAAGCTGGACATGGGTTTCTAAGCTTTGCACATGTTCACCAACTGTTACTTGGTCAATCTCATCACAAATGGCACTGGTCACCAGCCCTGGTGCAATCCCTGGTTCTGCCTCTGACAAGCAGGTCACTTCTCCCTGCATCTCTACCATGGCCTGGCTGCGGACAAAGCAAAAACTTGTCCCCACCCTGTCACATGGATGATCCCTCCGAAAATCTACAAGTTCTTGAAAAACTGTAGAGTTGTTCCTGTAACGTCTTGTAACTCCAGTTCAGGGGAATTTCGCAATGTGCCATGCCTTCTTCCCAACAAGCATAGGGACTAATGACACTTGGTTTCGGATTGGTTTCAAAATGATTTCAGCTTGGTTTAAGATCTTTACTTTCGGGTTGTTTGTGGTGTATGTCGAGTTTGTCCAATTATTTCAGGTGCCTTTGAGGGTTGGGGTTGGCTTTGTTTAGGCTTTGTTTAGGGTTTGTTCAGGGTGTCTATTTGGTGTTGGTTCTGGCCATTAATTTTAAGGTTTTACTTGGGGTCGGTCCGGTCTGAGTGCCTTCCTGCTTGCCTGCCTGCTTGCTTGCTGGCTGCCTTGCGTCAGCAGCACTAACCCTTGCGCCTCAAACAAGGGATGCTGTTCAGCTTCGGATGGCGCTTCTGTCCTCACAACTGGCTCCCCACCGCCCATGTGGCACCAGGACTGTTGAAGGGGTAGGCAGCATAGGAGTGTGGCAAGCGATTTTTCAAGACGGGCACAAGGAATAGAAGGAGTGGAACAGAAAATTAACCTCCAAAATCTGAGACCTCTACACGTCTTGAACTTTTGGCCTCAAAGTCTGGCACCTTGAATTCCCATCCAAGCTGAGCCCTTTGCGGCGCAGCTTTGGCTGGAGCAGCCTGACAGTGTTTTGATGTTGGAAACGAACAAAGCATACCAGGTGCATACCATGATGGCAGATCACTGTTGGATCATCTGATGTACTCCCGAGGCCGTTCGCAAAATGCAGTGCCAGCCATGCCTTCTTGTAGGAGTACTTGGTGGTCATGATCGGCCCCTGAGCAAAACTTGACGCAGTGGCAAACCTTCAGTGCCCTTGATCTTTCGACCTAGGGTGACTATGGGAAGTCCTCTACAATGTCTGGATGAGAAGGGGAACAAGATGGAATCCACAGCCACAAAGACCATCTAGGATCAGCTGGAGAGTATATTCCAAACCTAGGACATTGGATGATGTTGGTATAGCTGAGCAAATTCATTCGCAACTACCATTTTAAAAGAGTACCATCCACCCCACCACCATCACCCAACACCCTAACTGCCCCCCACCTGCGACTCTTCGAGATCATCATCGTCATAGTCGTGATCCAAATCCAGAGGACAAACGATGCTCCTCCGTATGAACCGCAACGGAGAATCCCGCTTTCAGATGCGGAAAACAAACACAAAGCAGGTTCCTACTGCCATTTGCTGATCATCCATTGACCCATGTAGTACATCGTAAAGACTAGATGCATGGTTGCCCGTATCTGTCTAACTTAGATGGACCTAGTCTAATCTTATCATCTCATATCATATCTATCATCTATCTATATCATCATTCTGTCTAATGCTGTCTCATTCTGTATCATTCTGTCTCTGTATTTCACCCCCTTCACTCGAAAGAAAAAGAAACCAGCGGTGGCGGCAGCCGTCGCAGCCCCACCACAGTCCTTTGAGGCATGAGCTGCCGCTTTTCCTTCTCCCTGCGAGGCAAATCATCTGGTCCGCATGTTGTTTTGGGAAATCTGCCTTTCCACGCGTGATTCATGACGGTTTTCTTGAAATGGAGGTTGAAATAGAATGTTTGGCTTCTTTGTCTTGAAAATCAGTAGCTCTGTCTGGTGATCCGAATTTTGGGACACTACAAAACACGATATGCAAGAGGTATCTCAGCCAAAGGTGAAAGAAACTAGCCCTCTTGGTCTTCGACCACCTGTTTGAGACAACTACAGCAACAAGGAGGATGTTCTCCAAATATTACCATTTTCAAGGCATTTAAAGACATGGCTAAAGAGGTTGCAGTTGCTACATGCAAATATTCAACATCAGAGTGTATGGGATAAGTGCAGAGAAGCAATATAGCTGCAAAGAGAATGCAGTTTGACCATGGAATTCACACGACAAAAGCGCCGCGAATCTCAACTGTGTTCCTGGCATCGAGGTTCCAAGTCTCCATCTCCAAACCTCACCCGGCCGGCAAGGTCGCCTCAAGCTATCCTCCGCCAACTGCAACACCGTGGTGGCCTTTCGCGCCTAGCAGGGATCCCAACACAACTGATGTCAGGTGCATCACATGGTCCCCGTCCCCAGAGCTCGTCCGACTCGTCCGACTCGTGTGACTCGTGTGACTCGTGTCATGTCAACCGTTGAGATATGCTTTCGTGTCATGCTGCTGGATCCAAATCCGCCTTGCTCGAATCTTTCTCCTGCAGCTCCACGTTCCCATGCACCCAAGTTTTATCAGAATCTAGCTACTCCGGTGCATGGGAGTTGCGGTCTAGTTGGTAGCCCTTTCAGCTGGCAATCTCATGTCCACATACTGAGCGACCTTTGGTACCAACTGGTAGGTAGTTTTAACTCATAGATACTCATAGCAATGCGAGTGAATTACCAAAGGATGTCCAAACTTAGCCCTGGCTCCAAAAGACCAAGGGAAGTTGGTGGGTCCAGCCTTTGGTTCCCCATCGAACAAGATCTTGCTCAGATTTCCTCAGGCGCTTCACAAGGTTTGGGCATTTTGGGTCGATGTCTTAATGTGTCTTTAGGAATGAATAACTGCCGATCCCAATTGAAATTGGACTTGGAAACCCAGAAGTTCCAGTTTTCTTGGATGATTTCCTCTTAGAATCTTAGATATCTGTTGGATATAATATATCATACTTCTATATTTACATATACATATATATATATATACATATTATATTATATTATATTATATTATATTATATTATATTATATTCTATTCTATTCTATTCTATTATATTATATTATAGTATATTATATTATATTATATTATATTATATTATATTATATTATATTATATTATATGGATATACTACTGTAATGTATGTAATATACTGTAATGTGTGTAATATTAGCGGATATCAACAATTATGGGGTTCCATCAACAAAAGTTGATCCAACTTTATTTGTTTCCACCTTGTGGATCGCTTGAGACCCCCGACGGCGAGCTTCGGCGTCGTCGCCCAGCCCAGCTCTAGCGGATTTCTCGCACAACTCCTTCACCTGTCAAAACCCAAGGAATCCCCACGGGGTTCACAGCAAAATGGGGGTTTCAAAGGATGGGGGTCCCAAAACTACAGGTTTCATTCCACCACAGGTATGGTATTTGATATGGTACCAGCTGGTATCAGCTGGAGGTATTGATCCCCCAAACGACAAGATGCCCGCCGGCTGAGGCCCAAGCCAGTGGCTCCAGCTGCTCGGCCAGTCTGGCACACCTCAGTGGATAGTGAATGGATGAGGGGATGGCTGATGGATGGTCAAAAGATAAAAAAAACTGGATGTAGTGACCAAATATTGTGGTTCCCTTTGTCTTCAAGCTTGACACATACTCCAAAGCAGAACGCTTTTCCCACTTTGGACTATGAAGCGATCTGTGAAGCGGGGACTTCCAGCCACCGCAACTGTGACAGGCTGGGTGCCCGCACTCTTCGAGGAGTTCGTCGCTGGTTTGCACTTTGCCTTTGCACAACGGCAAGGCTGATGGACATGTTCATGACATGTTCATCAAATCATCATCTCAAAATTGATTGTATCATATTGTATGAATAAAATTGAATGGACTGCATTACATTTATCAGCTTGGGCTTTGGGTCTGAAATGCTGCATGACTTCATGTTCACCAGATTCCACCAGCATCACTGGTTTCTTTGTCACTGCGCCAAAATCATTGAACACAAAGAACCGCCCAGAACTGACCGCAACGCAGCTCCTGGAGGTATGGAATGTCACGAAATTCGTGCCCCCCCTTCTTCAGGATTCACTTATAGTAACTAGTCCAACTACATGTAACTATGCCAAATTCATGTCATGGGAATACGGAATACTCTCACTTTTTTTACTCTGAAAGCGTGGTGATCGCAAATTTGAGACACCCAAATCTGCGGAGACTAGGTGGCCCCAGCCAGCTTGCGCAAGGTCTCGAAAGGCCAAGAGGAAGCGCTCAGAACACTTGGGCTTCTCCTGCAGCAGGATCGTGGAGGAAAGGTACAGTATGGAAAAGCGAAAAAAGAAAAAATGTGAAAAAACATATGACACATCATGAAAAGAAAAAAATGAAAAAAGACCATCTGAAAAGCCAACAGCTTTGTCCATGGGCCTCGGCAATGCGCGTCTTCTTCAAGGCCGACTTCTTTCCCGCCACCGGTGAGGAGGGCACGCTCCTCATGGATCACTGGGAAGGGTCTGAAATTTGATGAGATTTGTTTGGGATCAACGGTAAACAAGTCTTCACCGCAACAAATGCCAAGAGAAATCACTGCAAAGGCTGAGTTCTGGAGAACCTTGACATTCACCAAAAACTGAGAGCTGCAATGATGGACAGCTGGAAGGATAGAAGGTTTCAAGTTGCTGCTTTTCACAGGGTGTTAGGGCTCATGCTGAATGCAAGGCTTGCAGCATGTTGTCCAACAAAAGTGATGAGTGTGACTGTGTCCAGAACTGAAAGGCTTTGCTTTAGCTACAGAATCTGGCAAATTGATGCGCTTTCAACGTACAGCATATTGGAGTAGACTCGTATATGCTATATAGAATATAGCTTATAGTGATTATGGTGCTGCTTCGTACTTCTTCCCCAGCTTCTTGTGGAAGGACCCACCCCGAAACAGCCCAGTACACCGAGTGCCACACTCTTTGCTGGTCGACTTGCCTCCAACTGCAGGTATTGATTCTGACTTCTGGAATTGGATATGGACGCTATGTTGGTAAAGCGGCCAAAATTACTCTGAGCAGCTCAATTCACCATTGTATAGGAATGCCCCAAACCATCCCTGCACAGGCAAGTTGCCAAACCTGCAGTGATTCTGGAAGACTTTTTTGTGGGTTGAAGTACAAAAAAAGTGGAACAAGAAATGAACGACAATGGAGGTTGGTCCTTGCTGAAGACATCCAGGCCTCCAAGTAGACACCCACTCTGCCTGCCTGAAGCTTGGAACCCCTCGCTGTGCTTTCCATACCATGGCCAAAATGTGTGGCTCCCGGGGCTTTAAAGTTTGACCCTTCATCTTGTGATTGGCTTCTTCAGGAATCACTGGTTTGATGTTCTCCGCCCATATCATTTCAGTATTCGGCTTTTCACATCGCACGGTTCGTGTCTACAGATGCCATGGATGTATTGGTTGAAATCATGATCTCACTCAAAGCCCACAACTGGTGCCTTCCAAGTTGAGGAAATGAGCTGCGGCCTCAAAAAACAATGCACAGGGCAAAGGCAAAAACTGTCCAAATCCTTTGGAAGGTATCTAGTGATTGTAGAAAATGACAGAACATGTACAAACAGCCAAGTATTTGTGATTCAAAATATATGGCTGTTTAGGGTGTATGCAAAAGCTATTTGAAGGTACAGTGTAGTGACTATAGTGTGTACAGGAATCTATGCTGTCTCCCTCCGACTTCAGGGCTTCCCCACAGGTCCACCCCCCGCAGGGGTGGGAGACGCATCCTGATATGTGATATGTGTGGTCAGCCCGTTGAACAGCACTTTCCATATTTGTTTGTTGTTGTTTGTGTCTAGTGGAGAGCCTATGATGGTTGCACCACTCCTACCTGCAAATCCATCTTTGGAGGCTGTTAAACTCTTGTGTAGCAACAGACCGTTGGGCGCTGAGCTTGCAAATGCTTACCTGACTACAACCACTACACAACCACTACCAAGGATGTTACCAGACACAAAACAACATAGGACAACTCTGTCACATCCGATCGCAGCGCTGTCGACCAACCCAAGTCCTCCACTGCCATGGATCAATGGTGGGGTCTCATAGCCACAACTAACGATGGGCTTCTGATGGCTTGTTACGGCTTGCTCTCGCGGACTTACAATCCTTGTTGGCGCACCAGCCATTCTCTAATTGAAAAGAGAATCTCTTCAGCTGTGTCTTCTATGACTACAATATATGACCTGGTCTTGTAGTCGTTTGCTGCACTCGTAGCATCTTGTAGCTGTTGCAACCCACTGCACAATTCATCGCGCGGCTTCACCTGGTTAGCTGGTTAGCTTCTACTGTCTGAGCCAAAGCTCCATAAGGGCAGCATGGCATCAGTGTCTCCACAGAGAAAGAAAGTATCGAGAGGCACGATATGGTACGAATATGTGTTTTTTCTTATGTATTATTCATGTGGCATCATGTGTCTTCGGAAGACCTACCAAAAACTGGGCTGGTTCTTTGCTACTTCTCAAAATTCTGCCTGGTTTCGCCCCAAAGTTCCAAACATGCCAAGCCAAGATAGCTTGTTTTGTCCGTTCGCCAAGCTGATAGGTCTACAGTACTTCATTGATGCTTCAGCAAAGGTCAAGCCTATATCAGTGATCCCTCCCACACTTAGCATGACCAAATCAACCATCAATCGCCTTTTCCATCGCTTGACCGTCTCAAAGTCTCTTGGCGACAAAACCCCATGCCTCAGTCCCGGCTACATAGGTCCAAAATGGTCCAAACACCGGGCAATGGCACTGGACAGGACAGGAGCCAGACTGAGATGCCAGGAATGTCACAAGATGTCACAGTGTCCATGTCTAAAAAGCACTTGTGACATCTTTCATTTTCAAGATCCATTTTTGATTCCAATTCCATTCAATGATCTCAAAAGGCCACACGTCCAACGCACTCCCACCCCGACCACGGACCTGTTCCAACACAGCTGGAAGCAACGTCAAGTAGCCTCAATTCGCCGCTGGTCAAGCATCAAAAACAAGATTCAGGCGACTGCACAAGATAAATAGGTACTATTGCTTATCCTCAACTTGACAAACTTGAGGACCCTAGAAAATCATGAAAATTCTGCTCTTATATATAGTTGGTCTTGGCATGTCTTGGCTTTGGAAATCATCTGGTGGAGAGCCTTAGATTTAAGGACTGGTGACTGCTCTGAAGCCTCCCTCCCTTGCCTTCATCAAGACTTGTGGGGAGCTGGTAATCATCGTGTCTGAAGCCTTGCAACAAACGGGAGACGTCTCCGAAATCATGTGACCTTTCGTTTTCCTATTTGTGTCCAGAAGGTTGATGTTCTTGGCCCGTGAGTCACAGCGGATCAACTGTCAGGGAGTACTCCAGTGACATCCAAACAGCACAAAGCAGCAAACAGAATACATCACTCCATCTTTGATATGTTGCCTTCCTTTGGATGTCATCCAACAACATGAAAGATCACTCTAGACAAAAGGCCCCAAGCTCGAGAAAACACTCAATAACTTTAACTGACGCAACTTGCGAGCCAACAAGTCTGTAGTCAGTTTTCACTGGGAGAGCCTTCTTTGGGATTAGGCACGTGAATGCCCGTCCAGGTCTTATCTTGTCCATCTTGTTCAAATGCGTTTGAGGCCTGGGTATAGGAGAACACTGGAATGGCGTCAGGGGCCAGAGATCTTGGGCTGATTCAAGCTTTGCCCTCCACTCTCTGTCAAGCCTTCCAAACCTGCGAGTCTTGGGTGCATCTAATTCCAAACGAAGGGCAATCCATAGTCGTAGTCGCTCTCAAACATGTACCAGGAGAATTGGCAATATGTGGCAAGACACTTCAAGGACCGCCGCAATTCTCTATATACTACCCCATGGAGAGGAAAAGCAGCTGATCAACGGAGCTTCAAGAAATTCAAATCCCGGGGAAATCCTGGGAGCAGGGGACCGTAAAAAGCACCATCCGCCTCGCCTGAGCAGCACGTGACGGCCGGAGCTGCACATGGATCTGCTTGCTGACTTGGGGATGCGGTCGCTATTCGGTTCCGAGACAACCCCAACTGGTTTCACGGTTCCCCAGTACCTTGAGGTGGATGGCCTCAAAACCTGATGGAAGGGACCCCCAAATTCAGCAGCTCAGTTGTCATTTCTCGTTGCAAGGCAGGAGGCCACATGCATTGAGTCCCCAGACCGGCACCCGGTACTCTTTGGCAATTTGTTGCATGGCGTCCTCAAGACCTCGAAGGTTCAACAGGCGGCAAGTGCTTCGACGGTGAAAACCCTCAAATTGAAAATCAACGGGTCAGGCACAGCTTGACCCTGTCTCAGTCTGTTGCTGGAGCCATCCACCTGGCCAGGGACCAAAGTTGACCCTGGCTCAGCTCCGGGTATGTTGCCTGACCTGGACCTTTGAAGAGCTGTCTTGACAAAGGCCACCAGTTCTCACCACCCCTCTGCACCCCCGTGGGCCTTTCTGTCCTGGGTGGTGCTAACGGCCTGCAGGTCTATGCTCACGAGCTGATGACACCCACCAACCTCCTACCAAGTTGGAAGACCTCACAATCCTCAAAAAATCTTTGAAACCACGTGGCACCACCCGAAATTGAAGCTTCATAATCATCTAATTTTTCTCTGAGCTCAGGTTATTTGAGATTGCCAGAAAGGAACCTTCCCCCTGGGCTGCCACGGTGGCCTGAAAACTGGACAAGGCATCCGGGCAGCGCCGCGCGATCAGCTTTCGCGCCAGCTCAGGGCCTGGGGAGCTGCCAAATGTCCGGAACACCGCCGTTCTCCTTGTTAGTTGCAAAACATGTTTTCCACCTCAGTGCCTCCGGTTTTTTGGGTGTTGAAACCCGACTGTGCGAATGGAATGCAAAACCTTTGCTTGTCGTGTCCAGGTATACAAAGGTGATCAAAGGTGTTGAAAACCAGTTGCACATTCCAGCCGTCAATACCGTCAACAAAATCCGTCAGCAACTGGCCGAAAACGTACTGAAACTCACATCAAGTGGGTTACCGGACCATCCACAAATTCATTCTTCGCTTCCTGGGCCTCTGGGACCTTTTTCCTCCACCATCGGGATGGACTACCTTGGACAGGTCAATGAGGTGCGTCGTGTTGTCTCAGTTTCCCTAAAAGATCAAGGAATAAAGCACAGTAAAACACAGTAGATTATGTAAATATAAGGGAATCATACAGTATGTCATATTGAATTCCAGAACTTTTGTTTCACCCGCAATGCAAGAACTTGCAATATCACCAACGAATGCAGTAATAAACACAATTTCACAGCAAGGAAACAGGTAGTGGCCATCTGGTCCCTCCTGCATTCTCTGAGTTCCGTGCTCTTTTCTTCCCTGTTTGCAGGGTGAAAACCACGAATCACCTCAGCTGTATCTCCATCCTCCCCAAAATGGTGCCCAAAGATCTTGAGAATATATCGCAACAATTCACAACAAATGGTGAATATGGTCAATATGGTCCCCAATATGACCGATCTTATGACGAACCTTCAATGGTCACGTTGCGTTGCATCCCCAACCGCTGGGCTGCCCTGACCACCGCCAGAGAGTAGCCACGGCGCGCCAGCGCCGGGGCCACCTCCGCGAAGTCTTGGCTGATGCCAGCGAAGTAGTCCTCTTCGTGGGGCTGGGGACTACTTAAACATTGCGTTTGGGCCAATGATTCCTTCAATTTTTGTGTGTGCAAACAAGTATGTATATAATTGTATATATATATATATATATACATACAGTACATAATATATGCCAGCAAATATATCGATATATAATATCTGTGTAAATATATATATATATATACAGATATTATATATATTATATATTTTTATATTTATATATTATATATATATTATAAATATATATTTATATATATATATATATATTATATAATATTTATATATATATATATTAATTATTTATTTATTTATTTATTTATTTATTTATTTATGTATGTATTTATTTATAGATCTATACATATATATGTTTATATATATATATATATATACATTATTTATATATATATATATTTATTTATAGATCGATATGTATATAGGTATATGTAAATACGTATCTATACTACAGTGCATACTGTGTATCAGGTCATGGGGTTCAATCATCGTCACCTACCGAGCCCAGGTGGTCCTCAAGCTGAAACAGCGATACCCCGCGATCTCCACGTGACCTGCCATCAACGTCATCTCCAGGGTGTTGATTAATTTTGGATGCTCTGCCAATACTTTTTTGCTGATTGTTGTTTTTGTTGATTGCTGTTTTCGCTGAATATTTCTTTACGCCTACATTGGCCTACATGTAAAAGAAATAAAGCAGCGTGTTGGGGATTGGGGTCCGTAACTGTAACTACGCCGATACGCCGATACGCCGATACGCCGATACGCCGATCGCTGTGTTTACGCCCATTCGCCATTACGCCGATCGCTGTGTTTACTGTGCCTCATAACCAACCCTTAAAAAGATCCTAAACAAACCCTAAATCAACCCTAGACAAACCCTAAACAAACCCTAAACAAACCTACAAGTAAAACTCGCACGAGGCGGGTGGCGGAAGTTTCCAAAGAAAGGAAGCTTAAGACTATACGATCGAAACACAAGTTTTGCCTATAGGGCCGGCGCGACGAGTCACAGCTTCGCAACGCTGCCCAAAAGCATTCGTCATCATCTTGCTTCAGTGTTTCCATCTCCTCTCGACGTTTTTGAAACGATTCTCCATCTCTTGCCACCTTGTCTCAGCTTTTCTTGCCGCTTTCAATCTCATCTCTCAGTGCATCCCATCTCATCTCGTCTCATGTCGTGTCTTCTCCACGTTCTTCCTCTCATCTCATCCCATCCCATCTCATCTCACGCCATCTCATCTCATTGCATCTCATGTCGTGTCTTTTCAACGTTTTTCCTCTCATCTCATCCCATCCCATCTCATGTCATTTCATCTCATCTCATCTCATGTCTTCTCTTCTTTGTTAACTCTTCCAGCTGATCACAACTGTTCTCATCTCTGCCCATGTCATCTGAGCTTCTCTCATCTCTTCTCAATTCATCCGCATTCTTCTCAGCTTGTCCCAATTCAGCTCTTCTAAGCTCTTCTCATGCCAATTCTTCTCAAACAAGTCTTTAAACAGAGAAGCTTTTACACAGAAAGTCTTTACACAAAGAACTCTTTACACAGAGAAGCTTTTACACACAGAAGCTTTTACACAGAGAAGTCTTTACACAGCAACCTTTTACAGAGAGAAGCTTTTACACACAGAAGCTTTTACACAGAGAAGCTTTTACACAAAGAACCTTTTACAGAGAGAAGCTTTTACACACAGAAGCTTTTACACAGAGAAACTTTTACACATAGAACCTTTTACCCAGAAAAGCTTTTACACAGAGGAGCTCTTACACAATGAAGCCTTTACACCGAGAATCTTTAACACAAAGAAAAATTTACACAGAGAATCTTTTACATAGAAAAGCTTTTACACACAGAAGCTTTGACTGACTTGACACACAGAAGCTTTTACCAAGAAAAGCTCTGACACGCAGAAGCTTTGACACAATGAAATCTTTACACATAAGTCTGCCAGAAATTGCAGCTCCAAAACCGGATCGCGACGCCGAAGCCCAAAAAAGCACGATTTTGAAGACGTTTTAGTAAAACTGTTCACAGGAAATCACCAGCGCCAAACCGGATAAAATCTGCTGACAAGTCACCATCGCAGCCTGGATGCAGCCATTCCAATCAAATTTTTAATGTTCTCACTTTGCCTACAGCACTGTCGCCAAATTGGCAATGCTGAAGAAAACGCATACCTAAGTCATTGGCCTCAGAGGCCATTGTACAGAAACACAACTGCAGCACCTCAGCCGAGGATTAGCAGGGACCTACGTTAGAAGAGGGCAACAGTTTTGTGACAGACATTTAGGGTCTCGGGGCATCCTCAGATAGAAAGGTCCAAGGAAATTTGTGGCTGGGTCCCACGTAATTTGCGCAAAATTGAAACGGCAAAGCCAGCACTAGATAGAACAAGAATTCATATGGTACATTTTTGAATTGTAAGAATGACTGCAAGCATCCTAGGCGGGGATCACCGCGGGCCCAGGTTGAAAGGCTTCAGTTGTCTAGGAGGGATATCGATGATCCCAAAGCAATGTCTGAACTTTGGCTAAGTACAGGAGAATGTTCGTGTCAGGACCCCAACCAAATCGTCGGGCAATGTCAGCATGGGGTAGAGCGGGGCGCTCTTTTTTAAAGTGGGAAAAAATGCAGCCCCAAGCAAGATGCTCCCAAGTGCCTAAAAAGGGGCACCATGGGCACTGCTTTTTGTTCCACTCACCGGAATGATGAACAGTCGCTGGTGAACATGTGGCTCCAGTGGCGACTGCTCGCGCTGCAGCGTCGGTGTCACAAACGTGCCGCAACTTTTTCCAATTTACAAATTCAAATGCCTGGGCCGTAGTCTGGGAACAATCAGTAACTTCACGCGATTGGTTTGTAAGAAAGGGTCGAAACACAAAAATTTCCAGCATAGTCGAACATCGTGCCCAGAAGCCTCCATGTCAAAATGCAAGTAGGTAAGATCGATGACTTTTTGGCCATGAGCATGCTTCCAATTCCAGGAACCTGGACAACCCAGCCATGGTTTTTCATCCAATTCCTGAAGGCAGCAATTGGACTGCCGAACGGACGGTTCCAGGTTGCACCTTTCTGGTACAATCGAGAAACAATACGAAGCAGATTTGTTGCGGTCACAATGTCAAGATGACAAAATCCCGCCGGAGACAGTTGCTCGTATCCATTCATTGGACTGGCGATTGACCCCTGAGCCCCTTTTAATAGCCGACCACAGGTGTCGACTCTCGGTCAAAGCGGGCAGGCGGCCCAACCAGCCATATGCGCACAAACTCACGCCAAAAACGTGGCTATACAAGGAAAAAATGGAAGCCGGTATTCGGAGGGTAGCCAGAACATCAATGATGCCTTTGGCTTTGGCAACTCTGGCAACTTCTTTGCCAATGCTTTTACGAGCACCCGAAACGCTAACAGCACCAAGAATGGTCACCTCCGCTTTAATGACTTCGGGCTCAAAAATTTAAATGGAACATTTTGACAGCTGGTTTTTTCCCGTGACCTGGAGCCTAGGGAGGCTTTCAATGAGCCCCACTTGGGTGCTCCAATCATTCCACTTTTGAACACGTCTATGGAGATTGGCAGCGGACTTGGAAACGAAACTCCTGTCATCAATGTATATTTGGGAGATGTCAAACTGATTACTTTCGGGGAGGTTCCTAGCAACCCGTGACCTGCCATTATATAGTGCTGCCAAGAAGGGCACAAACGGATCCTTGAGGGAAAGAAATTTTGGGGGTGACAGCATCGGCATGGTAATAACCCATGAAAAGAATCTTTGGTGGTTACCCCAAACTTGGGCGCAAAGTTTTGACATTCCCGGGTCCCACCCAGCGTTCACGAGCAGGCGTTCACACGCCGAAGCTCTAAACAGGTTAAAACTTTTAGTGTAGCCCATGGAAGCCAGGTAATGGTTGGAAGGAAATGCATCAAACAAGGTACTTGCGGAACAAAAGCCACATCAGGGTGGACTACCTGCTGCATCCAGGCTTTCATTTGAGGGGATGCTAACCAGGAGGACATCCAACATCTCCAAAAAAATGTTCATAATGGTTATGGGACGACAATCTTTGGGGTCGATGACACCATCATAAGCCTTGTCAGGTTTCGGGAGCATAGCCACTCTTGTGTAATACAACATGTCTGGCACTTGCTGCGCCTGCAACCACCGCCCGGTCAGTTGGACAAATAGGTCCCACACCGCCACGGGCAAGTGAGCGACCTCCGAGCCACTCGCAGTCATCAATGCCAGCGGCACCGCGGTTGCCATGAATCTTGGCTTTGATATCAGTACTTCTGGGGAATTGCCAGATGTCAGGAGCATGATTTTCAACATCTTCACAGATGACAGCCGCAATGTCCTGGGGGCAGGATGATCGCGCTCAGCCGTCGCCCAAAAATCGGTCCAAAAGCCGGGGCAAGTGGTAGGTCCATCCGCGGTGTTCACTTTGATACCATAGGTAGAACTACGTTGTTTCAGCCACCTGCTAGCGAATTTAAGGTCAGTCTGAAATTTGTGTCGCCAAGTGGTCAATCATTTCTCTGTTCTTTTTCCACATTCGAAAGTTCAACCTTGGCGTCATTCAGAGCTTGATGGGTTTCCCTCATAGTGGGAGCATCTGACAAGCGAAGTTTGTATTGCAAAGCCCGATGTGTCCGCTGAATTTGCGGAGAGGGCTCATCTTCAAGTTTTTGGTGGCATCGTCGAAACTCATACAAACGCGCCACACGTTTCCGAAGTTTGGTGGGTCTCATGTCCCCTTTTTGGAAACTAGGATTGGTCCGTTTGGCAATTCGTTCCATGATGCGATTCTTGAGGCTTCTCAATGACCTGCGTGTAAGCACTTCGCATGAGGCAATCCCATTGACCCAAAAAAAATATTCCATTCTTCGTTGATCATGGTTCCCAAGATAGGCTGTCCTAAATGAGGCTGGCTCCAAGTTTTGTGCAGCAAGTCTTGCCAGTCTTCCGTAGGCATCTCACTGGGCTTGGTCCAAACCGGACCTTTGACTGGCATTCGGAGCTTCAAATCTTTTGTGACTGATTCGCAAAGTCACCGAAATGACAATGTGATCCGAAAAAACCTGATCAACACGTTTCGGGGGAAGTTCAACCAAATCATGGGAATTGGTCACAAACCAGTCAATTTCGCGATCGGAATTCCATCTGGTTCCCTGTCCGGTAGAAGGAACTTGGCCATTAATTCCGCTAAGGTAGGATGCAAGTTCACTGTCTCCAGGAAGGACACTGGCGCCCCCGCAGATGATCCAATTTACTTGATTCAATCCAACATGAACCGCCATGTCATGGATGAGCCCACATGCAGAGTTATTGATGGGGGTCAAGATCATGAAGCCCGTTGGGTGGTGAATAAAACGTGGTGATAAACCATCCTTCAACCCACACTCCTAAAATTTGAGAAAACGAACCACAGGAGAGATAAGGGGAGGTGGCATGCAACCGACGATCTACCAAGATGGCGACCCCTCCATTTTCGCGGTCTTTGTTCCATCTATCTTTAGAGGTTTGACCAGTTTGCCAAAAAACTTGGAAGCCTCTCTTATGGGCCGCTCGCTGGTAGGCAGCTTGCTTGGCTTTGTTCATTCTTGTTTCCTGCAAACAAAAAACGCAAAGTTCATGGTTACCCTTGCTGGTAATGGCAAAATCCAACAGAGACCATGCCCCATTGGCCGATCGGACATTGCAATCAAACAACTGCAAGTTGCAACCGGCAAATGACGGGCCCGGGTTGGACTCGCTACCTTGCTGAACCAAAAGAGCTTGTTTGAGTTCCGCCAACTCTTTGGCATGAAGAAGTTTTTCGTCGGCGTTCTCAAATGAAGTCCCTCAAAGATTCGCAAGGATTTCCGCCGTTTTAACTTCCTTCCAACGGAATCTGGCCAAAGTCTTTTTACTACGTAAAGGCTTAACTGGCTTACCAGCACAAGGTTTGGTATCTGCCCAGGTGGACCTAAGAGTGAACCGCCAACACTTGGTGCAAGTGATTGACCAGCAACGAATTTACGCGTTTTGCGCATTTCATGCAGCGTTTGGGCTGAGGGGTAAAAATCGACTTTCGCTGTCAACCCTTTGGCGATGGATTTCAGGGAGGGAAATTTTTGACAGATTTGCGCAGGCGATCGGTTTTCCAGTTTTTTTGACTTTCAACCGTGTTCTCACCTGGGTGGACACTGTCATATTTGATGCTTTTTTCTTTCTGCCCTTTTGAAACACCTCCAAGCAAGCCACCTTCGCAGACGGGACAGGTCCAACTTCGTTCGCTTTCGGCGATATATTTTGAGACGGACAAGTGGGGTCAAGGTCCTAATTAAATCCATGCCATTTTTTTCTCGGTCGGGGTGTCTGTAGCTGAGGTGGGAAAGACGTTTCGCAGTGCGTTTCCTATTAGGGGGAGGTTCAATCAGTACATCACAATATGGGTAAGTCCAAAGAAATTTTTCTTCATCCATGATGGGCCCTTCCTTACACTCTCCTTGGTTACCAAAATTTTGATGTTTTCTGTGAATTCCACGTAGGAAACTTTGACTTAGTCCAGAAAAGCAAGAGCTGACACTTTGTTTCCCTTTAAGTCGTTTGGTGGCTTTTTTGGGGTCATTTTAGCTGGTGGGTAAAGACAAAACAGAACTTGACGCAACGCTTTTTTGCAGGAACTGTCGAAACTAAGTTCTCCATCGCTAGCGCTAGCGGTCTTGCTACTGCTGGCGGGAAACGAGAGGACCGAACCGGTACTAGTACGGCTGGCACTTTCACGTTGTTTGTTTTTAGAAATGGCGTGGCACGCGCTCCCTCGAAAGGACATACGGTACACGTCAAAGAAAAAAGACAATCACATTCCAGCAGTGTCACGGGTTTTCTGCATTTCATCATAAAATCTCTGGCAGAGAGAGAGGTCCTCTTTGGCGCGAGGCCATAGAAACCTTCTCAACAAAGAAACCAGAGGAGGAGTCATCTGGAGCGGGCATTCCCAAACATGGTTCCAAGTAGGGTTTTCCATCAAACATTAATGACAAACAATTGCATCTTCCTTACTGAAAGTAAGGAGTGCACCTACTGCACACGTGAATGCCATATGATGCTTTTTGGTCATGGCTCTAGTCAAATCCAGTCTTTCTTCATCAAATTCCGGACTGAAAGCGCCGTCAACATCTTGAAATTCATGTCTGTGAGACTCACGGAGCTGCTCATATCATTGTTTTCTCATGGATTGTCTGAGGCCGTGACGAACTTTGTTCCAAGTTTTGCTTTGCAGAACATCTTCCCTCCCAAATTCATAAGGCAGTGAGGAGTGCACCCAGTTCCCATCCCTATTGAACCAGCCTAGTTCAAACATCTTCTGACTTATGACTTCATCAAGGTTAGTGGCATCGCCTGTCCATTGCAGACGTCTCAAATAGTGATCACGATGCACCAAGATACGGAGCTGGTTGATAGTGATACCATGTTCAATCTGCAAATGACATCCGGCAATTACGGAACGCAGTGAGGGCACTGCTTGCATTAAGTGTCCCAGGGATCTCCACAGAGTCGTATTTAGATTTTTTATCCATTTTTTGGGGGGATCCCCTATCTGTCAACCATATGAAGCCACACTTTTGACAAAGAGATTCAAATCAGAAGATTTGCCGTGCAAGGTGCGCGGAAGGACTCTAACTCTGCGCGCGACCATCTTTGCTTTTCGAAACCTCTCAACATTCTTATCATTTCCAAAGTATTGCTGCTTGTTGGGATTTCCAATGACAACCCCCAGGACCTCCATATAGGTTCGATAGTCTCTGTGTTCGTCACGGACTTCATTCAAGGAGCACCATTGGGCTTTCGTAGGTGGTTCAATCAAATGATATCTTTGTGAAAACCTTTCCCAAACTCTAACCGCATCCTCAAGCAAAAACTGGTTATCGGAAATGATGGTACGATCGTCCATGTAGACGAGCTGATGGACACGACCATATTCATTCAAGGTTTCAACTTCCTTATAGCCAAAGAGAAGGAGGAGCGCAAGCAAGAGAGGAGACGCTGAATCTGCTTGCGGTATGCCACAGTCTTTTTCGTAGGGAAAAGTGCTAGGATGCTTGTTGAACACCATCCATCTTTTTGTCTCTTGCCAATTATGCATGAGAGTCATGAACCAAGGCTTTAGAGAGCAAGGCATGTTAGGCAGGAAGCTATTATTCAGGAGTCGGAGGTCAACTGTATCGAAGCAAAGTTTATAGTCCAAAGACGCGGCAAACTTGCATTTATGCAACAGCGCATCACATGTGGCGGCCTTCGTTTCTGTTCCAACGCAAGTAATGGACCCAAAAGAGTTGACAGGGAGCAACCTTCTAATGGCATCAACATGTGGTGATTTTGTCCAGGTGCTGCTCCAAGCTCTCCACCAATTCGCAAAAACTGTGATGGGTCTCATGGCCGATGGGACAGCTGTGTTCTCGATCACTTAGGGACAAAGACCAGCTTAGCATGCTTGATCGCTTGGGGCGTGGCACCTAACTGTTCCCAAAGGCTCATGGCCTCCCAAATCTCTTTGGTGGCCATCTCGCAAGAAGAGATAGTGTGGAGCTCATCAGCTTTCCATTGGTCTAAACCATGCGAACCTTTGGCAATTTTAATGGCTCTCTGGAATCTCTTCCAAGAAGGTCTTCCACAAGGAGGGTGAACATTTCTGAAAACATCTGCATAGAATGATTTGAGATCTTCTGTTCTTTCATTTCTTTCGGCTGGCGTCCATGCAACCCCCAAATGCAACTGTTCCCAAAAAGCCTTGAGTCTTTCAACAGCTTTCTCCTTGGTCTCAGATTTGTCCGTAGGTGTGCCAATTGCAGGGTAATAGGAAACACCTTTCCGATTGAGCCATGCGGATCGGGCGGGGACTTCTCGATTGACTTTATCCTTCCAATTTTGGATTGCTGCATCTTTGGATGTTTTGTCAAAGTTTTTCAACCACGTCTCCAGGCAATCCATTTCCTTTTTTAAAGCTTCATGCGTGATCTCAAAAGGGCTAGTTTTGTGACCAAAAAGCTTCTTAACCAGATTGCGGGTTTCAGGAGTATAGATTTTGCGCAGGATAAGGGATTGAAGCTTATAGAGTCTACCAAGCCTACATCTTTTCTTTCTGACCTGCATGGAAGTGGCGGAGGTATCTACAGGTAGAGTCCTATGGATCCTTTGCGGAGGTTCATGTCTGGAATTAGGTAAATGAGCAGCGGCATGAGCAACTTTCTGAATAGCACCCAAATCAGCGAATCCTTCAGGAGTTTCCAGGAGTGCAAAGTAGGAGGCTGTTTTGAAAGTCCAAAGCATTTTGGCCAAAACGAACTTCCACGCATAGTCAACTATTTCCTGTTCTGATAGATCATCCGCCGGCGTGAGCGGGGTACTAGGCTCCATCAAATGACAAACCTCGTCCCACTGTGTTGACAAACCAGCCAAATAGGCTTCATTGAAGAGCTCTTCCCATTTCTTGCGCGAAAGCCAGTTGGGTTTCTCATAGCTGTGTTCACTTTTGAACCTGTGTTCATTGCAACCTCGCCAACTCAATTGACAATCAAGCGCCACCACCTTATGATCCGACATCTTGTAGTCAAGCACGCTGGATGTGAAGGAATGTGAATCATTTGAAAGAAAGAAGTCGATTAAACGCTTCCCTTCCCATCTAGTCGAAGTGACACCAGAGGGCAGACAAGGAGAAACCCCACGTATAGCCATGACAGTGATGATCCAAGCATCTTCAATGTCTTGATTCCAGTCGCCACCCAAAATGACTCTTCCTTGCCAATTGAGAGAGCTCAGCCATCCATCAAGCTCAGAGACATAGTCAGGGATTCCTGCATGTGGGTGACAGTAAGAACCAACCAACAATTCCGAACCTACGCGAATGGCAAGTGCTGAGCCACCCTTCGTCTCAAGTTCACCTAAAAAGGCGGAAGGCAGTGCTGCCAGACTACACTTTTGCGCTTTTTACCATGCTGAAAGCCAGAATTGGAGAAGGGAGCATAACCCAAACCGTCAGCCCGAGCAGCCACCGCTTGCCATTCTGCATTGCTACCTTGACATTCTTGCAAACATATAGCCTGCGGCCTATCTTTTAAAGTCCCAAGCATCCCAAACAACCTCCAGACCCCAGCCAAGCCGCCAGAGTTCCAAGACCAAATTTGCGCATTGTGAATTCTTCCCTTGGAATTTGTAGCTCCCCCCCTGAGTTGGGAAGCCATCAGGGAGGAGCCATAGGTTCACTCCATTTTGCTGCTGCTGGCTTTTGAGCCAGAAGCCTTGGTCTTGTTCTTGTGTTTCTGTCCTTGCACACGACAGCAGCGAGGGTTCTTGTCAGTTTCATAGCAGATCTTTTTTTTGACTTTCTGGCTGAAGTCCATCTTCTGAAGGAATTCTTTCCTGCCATACTTATCGAATGTCTTCCTCCACCAGCGCACCGAAGGAAAAAGTAAAACCTTCGCATCGGAAATGGTCCGGCAAGGCGATTTCCTGCACTTTCACGTTGTGCACGCGGGTGACTGCTGGCTGGAAAGGAGAGGTCCGATAATGGTGAAAAAAACCAAGATTTTTGACCGGTTTGGTTCGCATCGACAAGGATAGCCCGATAGTGCTCATCTTTCAAAGCAAGATAAACAACAGGACCTTTTTTTCCTCCGGGAATGAAGCATTCGTTGCCAGTATTCCGCGTCACTTTGCCAAACCCAAATCACCAAATCACTCTTGATCTTATTGGCAAGGGCTTGCAGCATGAAACCATCCGACTGTTTGGAAACCATGCTCACATATTCGTCAAAATCTTTGGCAGCCTCGGCAATTCCAGCGCGGTGCGCTGGGTTTTCTGCTGGGTCAGGAACCCATGCTTGTCGGAAAGCAGGCAGCTCTGTCAGGCCCGTAGCCGCAAGAACCCGAAGTTTAGCTGCTTCACGGGTGAGACTGTCAGCTTTCAAGGTTTTATTTTGGTTTTTAGCAATGCTGACAGCTATGGAACGAAATGCACAGTCGCCTTGTCCTCCGGCGTCATGCAAGGAACAGACACTCAAATCGTCAAGTACCTGTCCATCAGGGTCAACATCAAACCCTTAGTTTTTCTGGGAGATCTATCACGTTTGTCCACTCCCGTGTCGTCTCTGACGTTGGCGGTTTCCTGAGGGACCTGAGAATTCTCAACCACAGTGGGCGCCAGTGATTGAGAAGCACCATCAACCGTAGATGTTTCTGCTCGGCTTTTCTTTTTTGGAGGGTCAACCCATCTCTTTTGGGGTCCCCAAAGCCATTCAGTCTTAAGGGGGTTACGCTTCTTTTGAAGAAAGGGGGATATAGTGGCATAGAAATCATCATCCTGGTCATGCCAAAATTCCCTTTTTTCTTGGCTTGGTGGGGGAATTCCTTGGAACACCCAGGAAGCACCCCAATCTCTTCGGTTGGCATGATTTCGGTGTTTGATATCAAGTTGGGTCCAAACCTGATCTGAAAGGAATTTGGAAACTTCATCCTTTCCCCAGTGACGGGGGGTGTCGAAAATGGTCCACAATCGATGTTTATCCTCAATGATGCCTAAATCAGATTGGCCCCCTTGCCGCAGGGCCAAATACTTTTTTTTGCTTGGCAGCCAGGGCAGAGACATGCTTAAAGTAGCTTTCCGTAGAAACATTCGGTAGCCTTGGTACCCAAGCAACTTTGGGAAGGGGCACAGGGTTGTGTTTATTCGGTACAATCGTGGTAAAAAGGCTTTTTTGGCCGCTGAAGGTGATGGGTTTTGTAGCCAACTCAGCGCTACGCCCGATCAGAATCTGACCGCGCTTGTGAGGGACAGCTTGCCAGTTGCCCCCAGTGAGGCTGGAGACAGGACACCCCATCGTCAGATAAACAAGAAATGATGGAAGAGGGAATGTCTTTGTTTTGGGAGTGATGAACAGATCCCTATAAAACTCGGGGGCTAAAATCCTCAGAGTCTTCATTTCAGGGCCCTTTTTGTGGGGGAAACACACTTTGACCGGTTCAATCGGTGTGGGTCCGTGGGAGTCTGCTAACTGAAACATGTGGACTTGGGCTCGGACAGGAGGACCTGTGGTCCAGGCTTTTTGCCACCAAATGGCCACTGCAGGTCCGGCGACTGCCTTGTCACTGACCACAGCGACTGCCAGTGCATGTTTGATGGAAAAAGCATTCCACAAATTTCGGAGCTGTGACACGACATTCATGTCATCGGTTACAATTAAATTCCCGGGGATCTGTTGCCCATTCTCGGCAGCTTCTTGAACTTTAGCAACAGAAGTTTAAAATTTGTATCTCCTTTCCATTGGAAAACATCAACTTTGGAAGCACAGACACTTTTGGGGTGGTTTTTGGAGGAACTTTTGGGGTGGTGACCTCATGTCCCAAACGAGGCCGCTTCTTAACCGGTTCCCAACCCCAATCATTATCATCTTCTCCCCAATCATCATCATTTTTCCATGTCTGAGACTGATGGGGATTCCAGGAAAGTGCCTCATGTTTTTGAATGAGGGTTTGGACTTCGTTGGCAGCATCAAAATCAGAAGATCCTTCGTTCTGGCATTGCTTCAGCACTTGGATCAATTACCTGGCTAAAGTACCATCATCAATGGACGTAGTGGAATTTTGCGAAGCATGGCCAGCATTCCACTGCACTTGTCTCGGACTCGCTTTTCCATAAAAAGTCTGTCTCTTAGGAGGATGGTGAGGTGCTGGCGTCTGGTTCCATTTTTGAAGAAACTCACTCAAAGCTGAAGCAAGAGAAACTTGCGAGATTTTTTCTTGCCTTTTTCGAGCTGTGCTTGCACTGCCGCTGGCTCCACCTCTGAGGGAACCTGGCGCAAGCAATACCTTTCTCTTTGCTTGGACAAGGCTGCGATGAAGCAAGTATAAAAAAAACAGTTGATAACCGCTTTCCGATCTTGAGCCGCAGCAGTGCAACAAGGGGATTTTCGCCAGGAAAAGAAAAGGCCGATCATGCCATGCACGCCTTTCACTCTTGTCCGCCCACATCTTTTAGCAGGGGTGGGACCGGCTTCAAGGTTTTCCCATCGGCGGTAGGCAGCCCGCCAGGGGCCTTTCCGCTTTGTTAAAGTTTGCCAGGGAGCTGCTGTTTTCCGCACTTTTTGATGATTACTCAAAGTTTTGGGGGTGTGATGGCGAACCCAAAAATGTCGGGCCAACACCAGGAAAAGAACGAAACGGGAAAAAAATTCCCCACACAGGCCCACTAAACAAATGCCAAGAATCATCGGGCTGCAAGGCCAAGACCTGTGCCACATCCCCCTGCGCGCTTTGTACAGTGCGCGCGCCATTCGAGACAGATCCGAACCAAAAGCGGCGACGCCTGACCCCGTCGCGCGTGCGAACCAACTTTCCACCCCAACGGAACCTTCGTTTTTCCGAAAAGAAAACACAATGTTTCGTGCAAATCCTAACCATTCAAATCTCATCCTGGATGTTGCAAGTCCAACAAGATCCAACAACATGGACTTGCAAAACACAATAGAATCGCAACACAATGCTCCGCAACAACTATTATAACTTTGATGCAGCAGTTCCAATGCACAAAGTATCTCACAACATGCGGAGGCGCATAGCACAGCATCAACATAGACAACAAAAAGTTAGCTAGAAACCTCAGTTCCAGCGCGCGCGCCATTCGAGACAGATCCGAACCGAAAGCGGCGACGCCTGACCCCGTCGCGCATGCGAACCAACTTTCCACCGCAACGGAACCTTCGTTTTTCGGAAAAAGACACAATGTTTCGTGCAAGTCCTAACATTCAAATCTCATCCTGGATGTTGCAATTCCAATGCGATCCGACAACATGGACTTGCAAAACACAATAGAATCGCAACACAATGGTCCGCAACAATATGCGACTTCATGATCTCTTCACGCAGGTGCCCACCTGACACAATGACCTTTGGGCTACTGATTTTGTGACTTCATGATCTCTTCTTGCAGGTGCCCACCTGACACAATGACCTTTGGGCTACTGATTTTGTGACTTCATGATCTCTTCTTGCAGGTGCCCACCTGACACAATGACCTTTGGGCTACTGATTATGTGACTTGATGACCTCTTCAAGCCGGTGCCCACCTGACACAATGACCTTTGGGCTAGTGAGAATGTGANCTGACACAATGACCTTTGGGCTACTGATTATGTGACTTGATGACCTCTTCAAGCCGGTGCCCACCTGACACAATGACCTTTGGGCTAGTGAGAATGTGACTTCATGATCTCTTCTTGCAGGTGCCCACCTGACACAATGACCTTTGGGCTACTGATTTTGTGACTTCATGATCTCTTCTCGCAGGTGCCCACCTGACACAATGACCTTTGGCTACTGATTGTGTGACTTCATGATCTCTTCTTAGCAGGTGCCCACCTGACACAATGACCTTTGGGCTACTGATTTTGTGACTTCATGATCTCTTCTTGCAGGTGCCCACCTGACACAATGACCTTTGGGCTACTGATTATGTGACTTGATGACCTCTTCAAGCCGGTGCCCACCTGACACAATGACCTTTGGGCTAGTGAGAATGTGAAAGTCCGCAACTCGAAGTTTCTCTACGAAACTTCCTTTGAAAACAAACCTTAAACCCTTAAAACCAAACCCAAACCCCAAATAAACGGCATTCGGTGTATCGGTGTGTTGGTGTATCGGAGCGCGCACGGCAATCGGTGTATCGGTGTACCTGTGCGTGCACGGCAATCGGTGTATCGGCGTATCGGTGCGAAAAACGATGAGCGGACCCCAATCCCGAACGCAATGAAATGAAGGCCAATTGTTTCCAAAATGAACCAACCATAACTTACTCAACCAAGGTTGTACAAACCGCGCAGCCCGTGCAACTACGGCCATAGAGCGAAGCCTGCAGCACATCACATCATCCAACTCAAACACAACCTGAGCGGAAGACAAGAGGCTGCCTACACTGGAAAAGAGAGACACCTGAGCGTGAAAGTGAAGCACTTGCAATCCGCAGTTTGAACTTGTTGCGGTGGGCACAACCCAGTTTGAACACAGTTTGAACCCCCGAGCTACCAACCACCGCGATCTCGCGCGCTCGAAGCCAACGGCTGAGCCGCTCCACGCCAGTGGTTTTGCGAATCGAAAACCAGTCCTTGGGAAGCACACCACTTATATAGTGAAATCCAGAGATCCAGTGGGTTGTGACAAGATCGTTCATCATCATCATCATCATCATCATCATCATCATCATCATCATCATCACCATCATCATCACCACCACCGACAACAACACCGACACCGACACAAACAACACCAACAACACCAACAACACCAACAGCACCAACAGCACCAACAACACCAACAACACCAACGCCAACAACAACAACAACAACAACAACAACAACAACAACAACAACAACAACAACACTTACACTTGAATGGATGAGGGTTCGGTACTTCCAAGCGAGTAACAACAGGACTTTGGCACAGCTAGGACTGTGATGCGAGACTGTCTTGTTTTGACAAATAGACCGAATGGACCAACTTCGCGCCGCAATGAGGGAACACATCACGGAGGCTGGAGTCCAGCTTCACACATGAAAAAAAAAAACGAACATGGAAGCGTTCCAAAACCCACACGAAAAGTCTAAGACGTCCAACATCTCCATAGCAGGCTCCCGCCCAACCCGTTTCCGCGATGGGTCCAAGCGTCAAAGTACCAACAAGCAATGCAGAGGCCAACAATCACAGAGAAGCCAGTGTCAACCTGGCAGAAAGGCATGGCAGCCGCAGTGGATGTGATGAAGCCTCCTCAAATTTCATTTCCGAAGTCGTTTTATGCCATGCTCGTCTTTGTGTTGGTGTAAACTATGTCTCCCGTATCTATGCTTTTGTCCATTCAAAAAATATCGTTGTATACTACTAAAAATCTTAGAATCTTTGTTCGGGCCAAGCCCTTCAGCTTGGCTTTGGCAATTCAACCAATCGCTGGAGCGGCACTCTGTTTCACCATTTTGCCCTCGCAATCCCCAACCAAAACAGATGTTCCCGGCTGGGCTCAAGAAACTGTTACAGATGTCCGTAACATTCTGTATCTATACAACATTGAAAAAAATGTTCTGCTGCATGTTGAAGCAATGTCGCAACTTCATGCTGATGGTCTTCACCTTCAGCATCTTCAGCGCTGGGAAGCCTCCACAACATCTTTGAAGGTGTAGAAACCCTTGGCGGCAGCCACGGCATCCAATGGATTCACCTTCGAAAACATGTTGTTGGNTCAGCGCTGGGAAGCCTCCACAACATCTTTGAAGGTGTAGAAACCCTTGGCGGCAGCCACGGCATCCAATGGATTCACCTTCGAAAACATGTTGTTGGTGACGGTGGAATCAACGACGCCGGCCATGGAATTGTACACATCCATCACAGTTGACTTCGGCACGGATGCCACCAAGCGGCCAATGGCTGCATTCACAGCTTCATAGTCGGCCGCAGACGTCACACCCGTGGCATCAATGCTGCCGATGGCCTTGTGGTGTGCCTCTGCTGCGGCCTTCAAGAGGTTTCCATCCATCTTGGCACCCATCACGATCATCTTGTCAATGGCTTTCAGAGTCTCTGGAGCAGTCTTGCCGGGCAGCGGCTTCAGGTAAATGTCCGACAGCCAATCGATGTCCTTGATGAAAGGGTAGGATGCATCGGACAATGCTTTTGCAGCTACGCCAATTTTGTCTCCAGAAGGCACAACTGCAGGAGCACTGGCCGTGGCCACCTGGTTCTTTTCAACAACATCCTTGAATTCCAGGAATCCTTGGTAGGCCTTCTCGGCATCAGGTCCGTTAACCAAGGACTTCATGTAGGCTGGCACTCCGGGGTCCGTGATGGCTTTCACTGAATCGTAGACCGCCATGACCTTTGCTTTCGGGACCGAAGCGACTACACGGCCAAGGGCTGCATTCACGGCATCCCAGTCAGCGCGCGAAGTCACACCATTTGGCNTGCTTTCGGGACCGAAGCGACTACACGGCCAAGGGCTGCATTCACGGCATCCCAGTCAGCGCGCGAAGTCACACCATTTGGCCCGCTGATGCTTCCAATGGCCTTGTGATGTGCTTCTGCTGCCTCCTTCAGAAGCTTGGGGTCTGCAGCTGCCCCCATTTCGATCATCTTGTCAATGGCTTTCAAAGCTTGCAAGGGCTGAAACTTGCCAGGGGCCTGTAAGAAAATGCCATTGTTCCAATCCACTTCCTTGGCAAAGGAGTAGGAAGCATCCCCAAGCTTCTTTGCAGCATCGCCGATCTCATCAGCAAAAGCCGCANCAAGTGCTTCTGGAGGCCGCATGCAACAGCCACCGCAACTCCGACAGCAATAGCTTTCCTTGCTCCACGCACCATGGCCACCAAAAGTTCAAAAGTCTTAAGGCGGGCCGGAGTTGCTCAAAAACTAGCCTCTAAACTTGGCTTGAGCCAATGACATGTGAATAAGTACGACTTGATCTTGACACAAGCATTTGAATCTTACATGTCTGCAATGACATGTAGATGAATCCAGCTTGCTAAAAAGGGTTTCTTTTGCACATCCCACACCAAGTCCATCCAACAACAGCATCCACTGATTCTGGATATTGCATCAACTCTTGCATCTGTATACATCTATATCTAGCTATACAGAGAGCGGCTGTTTAGACTAAAATTGCATATTGGCTGCAAGTCGCCACAGGTTCATTGAGAAGGGCTACAAAGAAAGGCACCTCTTGCAACCTTGTCGCCATCAATTTCTGAATCCGAGCAATCCGAGTTTATTAATGCTGAATGTGCTTGATATACCGTGTTCAAATTTAGCCTTAGCTCTTTGTGAAAGTATGTCAAAGTAATCTCCAATTCCCAGAGTTCACTTTTGCTCCTTTGTTTGGCATTGCAACTGACCGCATTTGTCATTGCCCATCTTTTCTCCTTTTTGCCCATCTTTTCTCCTTTTTTCCATGTGCTTCAGAGGCTTCTGCCTGGGTCAAGAAACTGTTACAGATGTCCGTAACAATCTGTATCTATACAACATAAAAAAAAGTTTTAAAGCATGTGAAATCGAAACTTCATGCTGATGGTCTTGACTTTCAGCGCTGGGAAGCCTCCACAACATCTTTGAAGGTGTAGAAGCCCTTGGCGGCAGCCACGGCATCCAATGGATTCACCTTCGAAAACATGTTGTTGGTCACGGTGGAATCAACGACGCCAGCCATGGAATTATACACATCCATCACAGTTGACTTCGGCACGGATGCCACCAAGCGGCCAATGGCTGCATTCACAGCTTCATAGTCGGCCGCAGACGTCACACCGGTGGCATCAATGCTGCCAATGGCCTTGTGGTGTGCCTCTGCTGCTGCCTTCAAGAGGTTCCCATCCATCTTCGCACCCATCACGATCATCTTGTCAATGGCTTTCAGAGTCTCTGGGGCAGTCTTGCCAGGCAACGGCTTCAGGTAAATGTCCGACAGCCAATCGATGTCCTTGATGAAAGGGTAGGATGCATCGGACAATGCTTTTGCAGCTACACCAATTTTGTCTCCAGAAGGCACAGCTGCAGGAGCACTGGCCGTGGCCACCTGGTTCTTTTCAACAACATCCTTGAATTCCAGGAATCCCTGGTAGGCCTTCTCGGCATCAGGTCCGTTAACCAAGGACTTCATGTAGGCTGGCACTCCGGGGTCCGTGATGGCTTTCACTGAATCGTAGACCGCCATGNCTGCTGCTGCGGCCACTGGAGCAGCATGCCGAGGCCCAGGCACAAAATTCAAGTGCTTCTGGAGGCCGCATGCAACAGCCACCGCAACTCCGACAGCAATAGCTTTCCTTGCTCCACGCACCATGGCCACNAGGCCCAGGCACAAAATTCAAGTGCTTCTGGAGGCCGCATGCAACAGCCACCGCAACTCCGACAGCAATAGCTTTCCTTGCTCCACGCACCATGGCCACGAAAAGTTCAAAAGACTTAAAGCGGTCCGGAGTTGCTCAAAAACTAGCCTCTAAACTTGGCTTGAGCCAATGACATGTGAATAAGCACGACTTGATCTTGACACAAGCATTTGAATCTTACATGTCTGCAGTGACATGTAGATGAATCCAGCTTGCTAAATAGGGTTTCTTTTAGCACATCCCACACCAAGTCCATCCAACAACAGCATCCACTGATTCTGGTTTATGTTCCGAACCCAACCCCCCACCTTTTGTGAAATTGGCGTGGCTTTTCATGCAATCTACCCCTCAAGCAAGTAGTGTGGTTGCACCATGGTATTCCCAAACATCAACCTGGTATATAAATTATAGATTAACTCTTGCATCTGCATACATCTATATACGAGTAGTACCGCACAAGGCGGTGGCGGAAGTTTCAAAGATAGGAAACCTACAGGAGAATGCTTGAGGTGGATCATGGATGGCAGAGCGAACCCACTGATTGATCGAAAGGTGGCTGGAGGAAGCGCAGTGTAGTTGTAGCGTAGTTGTAGCGTAGTTGTAGTGGTAGTGGTAGTTGTAGCTGTAGTGTAGTTGTAGCTGTCCGTGTACTTGTGGTTGTAATTGCAGTTGTAGTTGGTTCACGGCTCATATTTCGCCGTGAGCCAACATGACATTCTGATGATGTATAGAAACCAATCGGATCAGCGTAATTCCATGGGTTTCTAATGTCTGTGTGCTCATCATATCTACAAAACGCCATTTTTTCGTCTCTGCAAAATGCGAGTCAACTACTTGCACTCTCACCAAATTTTGGTCAAGTGGCTCAAGAAGGTGACAGCACTCATGTGTACGTAATGGCAACCCTGGTGGTGACGTAACATGATTCTTCCATATAACATAAAAAAACCCTTCTGGTGACTTACAATATAACAACCCTTCTGCTGACGTAACAGGATTCTTCCATATAACAGAACAACCCTTCTGGTGACGTACAATATAGCATAATATAACAACCCTTCTGGTGACGTAACATGATTCTTCCATATAGCATAAAAACCCTTCTGCTGACGTGCAATATAATATAACAACCCTTCTGGTGACGTAACATGATTCTTCCGTACAACATAACAACCCTTCTGCTGACGTGCAATATAATATGACAACTCTTCTGGTGACGTAACATGATTCTTCTGTATAACATAACAACCCTTCTGGTGACGTGCAAAAATAATATAATAACCTTTCTGGTGACGTGCCATATAATGTAGCATCCTTTTGTGATGACGTACCATAAATGACATCCTTTTATGATGACGTACCACATAAAATAACATCCTGTCTGGTGACGTAACATGATTCCTCCATAAAACATAACAACCCTTCTGCTGACGTACCATATAACAACCCTTCTGGTGACGTAACATGATTATTCCATATAAAAAACATCCTTTCTGGTGACGTAATAGCAACCCTGGTGGTGACGTAACATGATTCTTCCTATATAACATAACAACCCTTCCGCTGAGGTACAATATAATACAACAACCCCTGTGGTGTGTGCCAAGAAAAGTTTCATTGAACATGCAGCTTGAACTTGAACGTTATTAGCACCCCCCACCCCACCCCACCCCGACCATGATGACGTACCATGATTCTTCCATAAAAAATAACATCAAATTGAAAAAATGCATATTTTCACACGGCAAATTATGAGCCGTGGTCCTTGTAGTTTGGTTGTAGTTGTGGTTGTAGTCGTAGTTGTAGCTGCATGCAGCCGGGTAGTTGTAGTGGTAGTTGCAGTTGTAGTTGCAGTTGTAGTGTAGTTGCATTTGTAGTGGTAGTGGTAGTTGTAGTGGTAGTTGTAGTGTAGCTGTAATGTAGCTGTAGTTGTAGTGGTAGTTGTCGTGGTAGTTGTGGTTGTTTTTTTGTAGTTGTAGTTGTAGTTGTAGTGGTAGTTGGAGTTGTACTTGTAGTGGTAGTGGTGGTGGCAGCTGTAGTTGCAGTTGCACTTGCAGTGGTAGTTGTAGTGTGGTGTAGTGGCAGTTGTAGTTGTAGTTCTACTTGTAGTGGTAGCGTTGCGGGAGTGGTAGTTGTAGTTGTGAACTTTTTCGACATCGGATCGTCAAAAAAGTGCTCAGAGACCTTCAATTTTCCACACTTTTGACTTCCCAGTGCGCTTCGCCACAACGCTGCGCCAGTTTTTAACACTTTTTACTTGCAAATGTGCTTCGCGCCACAACGGCGTGCACTTTTTCAACAGCTGAATTTCCAAAAGCGCTCCGAAGGTGATGTGGCTTGCGCATTTTGACTTCCAAATGTGCTTCGCGCCACAACGGCGTGCACTTTTTCGACATCTAAACTTCCAAAAGTGCTCCGAACATGTGGTGTGTTTTTAGCATTTTTGCTTGGACATGTGCTTCGTGCCACAACGCTGTGCACTTTTTCCACATATCAGCTTCCAAAAGCGGTCCGAACCCGCCAGTCTTTAACACTTTTTACTTGCAAATGTGCTTCGCGCCACAACGGCGTGCGCTTTTTTCAACAGCTCAATTTCCGAAAGTGTTCCGAACGTGCTGTGCTTTGCACAATTTGACTTCCAAACGTGCTTCGCGCCACAATGGCGTCCACTTTTCCACATCTACACTTCCACAAGTGCTCCGAACATGTGGTGCTTTTAGCATTCTTACTTGGAAGCGCGCTTCGCGCCACAACGGTGTGCACTTTTTCGACACCTCAACTTCCAAAAGTGCTCCGAGCATGCGGTGCTTTTAGCATTTTTACTTGGAACTGTCTTTGCGCCACAGTGCCTTGCGCTTTTTCATTCTTCATCTCACCAGATGGCTCCGCGCCCGCTGCTCTAACGAGCCTACTTTCAACCCTCCCGAGCCACAAAACATTGGAAAAACATCGAGTTTCGCGACTTTCTACCTGCTCTCGCACCTGTTCCTACGAGTGCCTTTTCTTGCACGCATCTTCTCTCTTCTTACTTTCTCCTGTCTGATCTTCTTTCTCTCTTCTGACTTTCTCCTGTCTGAGCTTCTCTCTTCTGCGGCTCTTCCCATCTTGGCTTTTCAATTTGTCCATATTGTCGGAAGTTTGACTTCTAAATTTCCTTCGACAACTATACAGAGAGCGGCTGTTTAGACTAAAGTTGCATATTGGCTGCAAGTCACCACAGGTTCATTGGAGAAGGACTACAGAGACAGGCACCTCTTGCGACCTTGCCGTCATTAATTTTAGTCCGAATTGGTTAATGCTTGAATATGGCGATATACAGTGTTCAAGTTTAGCACTTTGTGAAAGTATGTCAAAGTAATCTCCAGTTGGCAGAGTTCACTTTTGCTCCTTCGTTTGGCATTGCAACTGACCGCATTTGTCATTGCGCATCCTTTTCTCCTTTTTTCCATGTGCTTGAGAGGCTTCTGCCTGGGTCAAGAAACTGTTACAGATGTCCGTAACAATCTGTATCTATACAACATCAAAAAAGTTTTAAAGCATGTGAAATCGAAACTTNAGAGGCTTCTGCCTGGGTCAAGAAACTGTTACAGATGTCCGTAACAATCTGTATCTATACAACATCAAAAAAGTTTTAAAGCATGTGAAATCGAAACTTCATGCTGATGGTCGTGACTTTCAGCGCTGGGAAGCCTCCACAACATCTTTGAAGGTGTAGAAACCCTTGGCGGCAGCCACGGCATCCAATGGATTCACCTTCGAAAACATGTTGTTGGNTCAGCGCTGGGAAGCCTCCACAACATCTTTGAAGGTGTAGAAACCCTTGGCGGCAGCCACGGCATCCAATGGATTCACCTTCGAAAACATGTTGTTGGTCACGGTGGAATCAACGACGCCAGCCATGGAATTGTACACATCCATCACAGTTGACTTCGGCACGGATGCCACCAAGCGGCCAATGGCTGCATTCACAGCTTCGTAGTCGGCCGCAGATGTCACACCGGTGGCATCAATGCTGCCAATGGCCTTGTGGTGTGCCTCTGCTGCTGCCTTCAAGAGGTTCCCATCCATCTGCGCGCCCATCACGATCATCTTGTCAATGGCTTTCAGAGTCTCTGGGGCAGTCTTGCCGGGCAGGGGCTTCAGGTAAATGTCCGACAGCCAATCGATGTCCTTGATGAAAGGATAGGATGCATCGGACAATGCTTTCGCAGCTACGCCAATTTTGTCTCCAGAAGGCACAACTGCAGGAGCACTGGCCGTGGTCACCTGGTTCTTTTCAACAACATCCTTGAATTCCAGGAATCCTTGGTAGGCCTTCTCGGCATCAGGTCCGTTAACCAAGGACTTCATGTAGGCTGGCACNTTCCAGGAATCCTTGGTAGGCCTTCTCGGCATCAGGTCCGTTAACCAAGGACTTCATGTAGGCTGGCACTCCGGGGTCCGTGATGGCTTTCACTGAATCATAGACCGCCATGACCTTTGCTTTCGGGACCGAAGCGACTACACGGCCAAGGGCTGCATTCACGGCATCCCAGTCAGCGCGCGAAGTCACACCATTTGGCNTGCTTTCGGGACCGAAGCGACTACACGGCCAAGGGCTGCATTCACGGCATCCCAGTCAGCGCGCGAAGTCACACCATTTGGCCCGCTGATGCTTCCAATTGCCTTGTGATGTGCTTCTGCTGCCTCCTTCAAAAGCTTGGGGTCTGCGGCTGCCCCCATTTCGATCATCTTGTCAATGGCTTTCAAAGCTTCCAAGGGCTGAAACTTGCCAGGGGCCTGCAAGAAAATGCCATTGTTCCAATCCACTTCCTTGGCAAAGGAGTAGGAAGCATCCCCAAGCTTCTTTGCAGCATCGCCGATCTCATCAGCAAAANCTTGGCAAAGGAGTAGGAAGCATCCCCAAGCTTCTTTGCAGCATCGCCGATCTCATCAGCAAAAGCCGCAGGAGCCATCATCATGCTGGCTGCTGCTGCTGCGGCCACTGGAGCAGCATGCCGAGGCCCAGGCACAAAATTCAAGTGCTTCTGGAGGCCGCATGCAACAGCCACTGCAACTCCGACAGCAATAGTTTTCCTTGCTCCACGCACCATGGCCACCAAAAGTTCAAAAATCTTAAAGCGGGCCGGAGTTGCTGAAAAACTTGCCTCTAAATTTGGTTTGAGCCCAAAAAAATTTCAAAATTGGCAAAATATAATCCGGGCAAGAGACCCCAAACAGTGCGAGGGTGTGAACACATGCATGATAATGTTTAGGATGAGGATGATGATGTTGAGGATGATGATGATGATGATGATGATGATGATGATGATGATGATGATGATGATGGTGATCATGATGATGATGATGATGATGATGACGACGATGATGATGACGATGATGATGAGGAGGAGGAGGAGGAGAATGATGAGGATAAAATTGAGGACGATGAGGAGGATGGTGATAATGATGATGTTGGGGATGATGACGTTGAGGGGGCTGATGTTGAGGAGGATGATGTTGAGGGTGATGATGATGAGGATGAGGATGAGGATGATGATGAGGATGATGATGAGGAGAAATGATGATAATGATGATGATGATGATGAGGATGATGAAGATGATGATGATGATGATGATGGTGATGATGATGATGATGATGATGTTGATGATGATGATCATGATCATGATCATGATCATGATCATGATCATGATCATGATGATGATGATGATCATGATCATGATCATGATCATGATCATGATGATGATGATGATGATGAGGATGATGAGGATGATGAGGATGATGAGGATGACGATGGTGATAATCATGATCATGATCATGATCATGATCATGATGATGATGGTGATGATGGTGATGATGATGATGATGATGATTGTGATTATGATTAATATGCGGATGACGAGGTGGAGGATGATGATGAAAAGGATGAAAATGTTGCAGATGAGGTGGAGGAGGATGATGAAAAGGATGAGAATGTTGCGGATGAGGTGGAGGATGATGATGTTGAGGAGAATGATGTCAAGGGGAAGGAAGATGATGTTGTTGAGAAGGATGTTGAGGAGGATGAGGAGGTTTTTTTAGGCCCCATAAGCATATTTTTGTTGTCTAGCGTACCTGTAGGGACGAGTGACATGAACGTGGGTGTGAACGTGTGTGTGTGTGTGAACGACGTGCGTGCGAGTGAACGGACGTGTGAGCCTACGTATGTGCGAGTGAGCGTACGTGCGAGGGTACGTGTGGGCGTACGTACATGCGTTTGCACAGTCACTCACCACGCGCGCGCAGGAACGAAAATAAGGCCGTCTCCAGTCGGCCTTATTTCTGGACGACCCTACCACTTTCTTTATACTTTGAATATTGGGAAGCGTCGCACGTACAGAAATAAGGCCGACTGAGTCGGCCTTATTTTCGTATCTGTGCGCACGCGTGGCTAGTGAACGTGCAAACGCACGCACGCGTTGTCCGTCCACTTGTACGCACGCGTCTGTCCACTCGTTCGCTCACACGTGCACTCGTCCGTTCACTGGTTTTCCTACGTCCGTCACCACGTTCGTTAGCCACTCGTACCCCCTACGTTCGCCGCGTTCGTAGAGGCTTAAAAACATCCTTTACCAGACTTTGAAAAAAGCTAAAGGATGATGCTGAGGAGGAGGGCCAATCCCAAGACCGGGCCCACTTTGTGCGAGCCTGCGCAGTCGATGGACATCTCAGGAGGACTACTTTGAAGAGAATTTACAGCAAAAATGCCGCGGCCCAGGACCGCGCCCAACACTTTGTGCGAGCCTGCGCAGTCAAAAAGCACTGAGGAAAGCCACTTTGCCCGAGAATTTGCAGGAAAAATGCAGCGGCCCAGGACCGCTACCACCACTTTGTGCGAGCTTGCGCAGTCGAAACACACATGGACATTCAAGAAGAGCCACATTCTGGGAGAATTCACAGCAAAAACGCCGCCACCCAGATGGAGCACCCTGATCAAGCACCGGCCTTTACCACTACCGTAAGAACCCCTCACTGTGGACACACTGTTTGGGGAAAAATAAGTTTAAGAAATTGGCAAAGTCAGTGATTTCACTGTTCCACCTGCTGCCATCAGGGCCCAACCAGTCCCTGACGTCGGGTTTCCCCACGGTTTGTGCACTGACCGACTGGGCCCCTCTGGCTTTTGCCGACTCGTGGGCTATGCGCTCACGCCGCCGGGCTTCCTGAAGGAAGCTTAGAGATCGTTGGAAAATAATCCATGACAAATATGAAAATCATCCATCAAGCAAAGATCCAAAATCATCCAAAAGTACAAAAACCATTGGAAAATACGTTGGTTGTGCTTTTGGATTTTTCTGGTGTGATTTTTTGTGTTTGACAAGCAATTCTAGTTGATATCATTTGCGCTGCAGAGTCCAATCACCCGAAGGCCTCCACACTCATGGCCAAGCGACGACGAGACGTCCATGTGCCAAGGCCATGTGGCTCGAACCTGGAGCGCAGCTCAAAACAGAGGTTTTCCGCTACCGTCCGATGTCATCCGTCTGCATCTAGTATCAGCTGGGAATTTCATCCCAGTCGCCACCTCTGCGCCAGAGCCGGAAAACTGGACCGAATCAGCGGCAGCCTTCTGAAAGGCACCATAGTGCACAAACGGTTCATGTGGAGGATAGAAAGGATCGAAAAGTGTGGTTGCTGCCTTTGACGTTACGGTACTCACGGTTCAGCTTTGTTTGGGCTTATTGATGCTTATTGTATATGCTGTTATATGCTATAATATATACATCTCTTCGCCTCAACAACATGTTCTTGGTTACATGTTGACACGGATCCCTTGCTTCTTGACTCAGTATCCATCAGTGGTTTGTGCAATTCAGCAGTCCCGAAAGTGCAATCAGACGTGCAATCAGACGGGCCTGTTCACTCACAAGACATGATCCAAAGGAATCAAAATCTTGGTGTGTTGAACATCATCGAAGGAAGTTTAGAAGTGAAACTTCCGACAATATGGACAGTTGAAAAGCAGAGGTGAGAAGAGCCAAGATGTGAAGAGCTCAGCCATGAA